>JAVJIF010032180.1:0-119537 GCA_038442645.1 Agave tequilana
GTCGACCAGTGCCGCTGATCGATTCTCGGATTTTTAATTTGCAAACCGATTGGAATTTCTAGAAGGTCCTTTAGACATTATCTCTTAAAATCACATTTCTTACCTAAATACTTTTTCTGAGGATTTTATGAAATTATGAAAATTCCACCGGAGTCGGTAGCTAATGATTCGGGATTTTTAGTTTTAAAACTATAATGTATTTCTTAAAACGAATTTCACCATGAGTCGTAATATATTATTCTTGATTTTTGTAAATTTACGAGTCGTTCCGAGATATTTGATTTCGGGACGACTTCGGTATTTTCCGAAATGTTTTCCGCATCCTCGACTTAAACCCGGGAATTTGTCTTTCAATATTTTTATTTCTAAGTCCAAGAAAATATCTTCTGCTGTTAATTTCTTTTTTTTTCCCTTTTTCCTTATTTCCTTCCTTCCTCCACAAACCACAAAACTCCAAAATTCCAACAAACTCCACACACTTCCACCAACTTTCTCATAATACCTCTCTTTCTCTCTCTATTCCATGGCCGGCCATGATTGGCCAAGAGAAACACCTCACCCATTTTATTACACAAAATCCCCTCTCTTCTACCTTAATTGCACTCCTTTACAAATCCAAATCCTATATAAACTTTTCCTTTCCTTTTCTCTTTTTTTTTTACTTCACTTCACCAAAGAATTATCATTCACAATATTCCTCCTCCATCTCAATCTCAACCACCAACTCCAAAACACCACAAGGTCATCATTCCATCTCAAAACACCACTGCTTTTGGATTGGGATCGTATCTTCTTCATCGATTATATCGCCGTAGATCAAGTTGGTGATAATTGTCGACCACGATCCTTCCGAACTCATAAAGCTTCACTTAACCGTTCTATGTGAGTATTTTTACTCACCAAGACTTGGCTAATTCCTAGCATACTTGTGTCACATATCTTGTGTACCTGTATCTTCAAATCATGCTATTTAACCATCAAACAAACCATCAAAAATCTGTTCTGTATTCTGTTTTCAGTCGATTAGTCGACTTGACCTAAGGATTAGTCGACTAACTCATTTATTTGAAACGTACCCTTTTCTGAACACAGTTTTAGTCGACTTACGTATCTGTTAGTCGACTTGAGATAACTGTTAGTAGACTACCCTTTCCACCCTAGTCGACTAACTTTTCCTGAAACAGAAACCCAACTCTCTGTTACACAGTTTTAGTCGACTACGTATCTGTTAGTCGACTTGAGATCACTGTTAGTCGACTACCCTTTCCACCCTAGTCGACTAACTTTTCCTGAACAGAAAATCAACTCTCTGGAACCCAGTTTTAGTCGACTAGACCAGACTATTAGTCGACTTGGGACCCTATTAGTCGACTACTCCTTTCCACCTAGTCGACTAATTTTGGCTGTGTTATAGTTGATTTCTTTCTTGAATGTGAATCTTATCTTTGGTGCATGTGCTATATATTATTCATGCTTATGCTTCATGACTGGTACTTTATGACCTGTTACTTGATGGATGTTACCTCTTGTTACTTCATGACTTGTATTATATATTCTCACTTCATAACTTGTTATTTAAATGAATATCACCTCTTATCATGCTATCACTTGACACCAAGCATGATACACTTGACTTTTGTATAAAATTGGACCAACTTACATTGGGTCGGGGAAACGTACGACTATCAATACATGTTCATGTTTACAGTGGTATTAGGTATGTTGTGAAACTAAATTTCCGGTCTAACTGTGGGCCTCCAGGGGACCGAGGGGAGTGCTTGCTCCCTCATTACTGGTACCATCATGATAAGGGCATACATAAGTCCCTCCTGTTAGCCTAGCGGCTGGTTTCCGTCTCCAAGCAACGGAACAATCCTGGACCGTGGTCCCGGGCATGTACGGGACCCACTGTAAACATAGTTTCGTTGATACCCCCGCTGGTTTCCAATAACAACCTTGCTTTACTAGGATATGGATCTATGTGCGCTGGGACGCTGGTTCACATAGCTAGATATCACAATAAGACAAGTAATAATAATAAAGGACGTTAACTGTGGATCTATTGTATTCAGATTTTTACTCTTTATGCTTCCATTACTTGTTGATTGGTATTCATTATACTGTTCCAACTCTCATATTCTTGTCTCTTAGCACATTTGGCTGTAGCCTGTTCATTGTTGGGAGGTCCTGACTCCCTTGGATTTGTATGTTCAGGTTCCGAAGCTTGGACCGAAGTGGAGCCTTCCACAGAGGATCAAGCTTTTCTTAGTAAGCAGGCAGACTAGTCCAGTCCTTTGTGCCAGAGTTCTCTTTTTGACTCACGGGATCTTCATCCAACTCGTGAGCATTCTGTGTTCATATTGTAGATTGTACTTTTGGACTTGGTTGTGATAAAAGACACATGTAATGTGTAATAGTTTATCATATCCTGTGATAACTTTGTAATTTATACTTCTTAAGTTGGCATATGAATGAATACCACGCTTTGTTGTACTCTGATCCTTGTTGTACTTATGCTTAGCGTATATACGTGGGGGCACTTTCTGACCTGCGGTATACGTCGCAGTGACGTCCCCGTATCCGTGGGATCGGGGCGTTACAGGTTGTATCAGAGCCTAGGCTCTCACACCTATAGTACAATCAAGTAGCAAAATTCCATTAATTTGCTATTGCCAATACAATGTACAAAGTTAACTAGTCCTTCTTGATTCCTCCCTTGTGTCCTAAAATCCTTCCATTTTTCCAAATTCCAGTTATCTTTTACCAACTAAGTATGGAGAGAAGGACGGGTCGAAACAACTCTGGACAAGTATCTAATGGACCCGCGGGAGAGAATGCCGATATTCTGAGGGTTATTCAGACAATGATGGAGAATCAGCAACAACAGACAGAACTCCTTCGGCAAGAGTTAGCAGCTCCTAAGGAACAAAGGCCGGGAATATATCAGACTTCAGAACGGCGCAACCAGCCATCTTCACGGAGGAGAGAAACCCCTGGATGCTGAACAATGGCTGACCGACACCTCAGATCTGCTGAATGCAGCCGAGTAGTTCAAAGGAAAATCAAGTGGAGGTCGCCAAGATTCAATTGAAGGATGTAGCTAGAACTTGGTGGCTAGTGAGGAGGCAAGATTGGAGAAACCTGTCACCTGGGACACATTCTCTAAGAGCTTCTATAGCAGATTCTTCCCTGCTACTGCTCAGAAAGACATGGAAGAGCAGTTCATCCGACTTCAGCAATGGAATCGGTCGTGGATGAGTATTGCCGCGGAATTTTTAAGACTTAGCCGCTTTGCTCCATATATGGTGACTGATGAGGAGAAGAGCGGCAAGTAGATTCCAACAGGCTTACAGATGGACATCCAAGTCTTCTTAATGCCCCAGCAGCTGAAAACCTATTCTGAAGTCCTCACCTTAGCTCGAGAAGTGGAGCGTGGACTGGAGAAGAAGAAAGTGAACCTGATGAGGAACCAGGCCATGAAGAGGCCATTTTCACCAATGGGGAGAGGAGGCCCATTCAGAGCAGCAAAGGTTCAGACAATGAGGCAACCATTCAGACCAGCTCCTTTCCAGGCGGCCCCAATCACTCTCCTTCTGTAGCTATTGTCAGAAACCAGGTCACTCTCGACAAAATTGCCGTAGGGCAAATGGGTTATGCCTGGTATGTGGTTCCCGTGACCATTCCATCGAAGCCTGTCCACACAGAAGAATGGGGATAGCCAATCAAGCTTTGCCAGCACTTCAGGGACCAAATGGACAGAGAGCATTTCCAGGGCCACTTGGACAGAGGAACCAAGGACCGATGGTTAGGAGAACCCTTCCCCTCCTCCACATCAAGCTATTCGCCCAGTCCAAAGAGGAGCTAGGACTGCAGCAGGACGTGGGCGGGGTCAAGCTTACAATTTGACGGAAGAAGAGGCCGAGGCTTCTGAGGAAGTGATAACAGGTAAAATCATGGTGCATTCAAAACCTGTTTTAGCCCTCTTCGATTCCGGTGCTTCCCATTGTTATATCTCAGATCATTTTGTGGCATTGCATTCTATACCTGTTAAATCTTTAGACCACCAATGGGAGATTAGTACAGGGAATGGAGTTGTCCTATCTACTAGAGTTTGTGCTGATTGCCCTGTAGAACTCTGTAACAAAACCTTGGCCATAGATATGCTCGTACTAGACAACAAAGGGTATGACGTAATCTTAGGCATGACCTGGCTCAGTCAATACTATGCAGTTATTGATTGTAGGGAGAAGAAGATTAATTTCAGAATCCCACTTCAGCCTGAATTCCAATTTAGTGGAGAATTGAAGTCTACCAAGAGGAAAACTCGGATGACTACTTCGGAGATTCAGAAGAAGGGAATACCGGTGTGGGATGAATTCCCAGAGTGTTTGCTGAAATCTCAGGACTTCCACCTGACAGGATGATTGAATTCTCTATTGATACTGTGCCTGGAGCAGCTCCTATATCCAAGGCTCCGTACAGGATGGCACCCACGGAGTTAGAGATTCTAAAGAAGCAACTGCAGGAATACTCTGACAAGGGACTAATTCGACCAAGTACTTCACCATGGGGAGCTCCAGTACTTTTGGCGACAAAAAGGATGGTGGTAAACGGTTATGTATCGACTATAGGGAGTTGAACAAAGTTACCATCAAGAACAAGTATCCTTTACAAGGATTGATGATCTGTTTGATCAGCTTCATGGAGCTCGAGTATTCTCTAAATTAGATTTACAATCGGGTTACCATCAGCTAAGGGTGAAGAAGAAGATATTCCGAAGACGGCATTCAGGACCCGTTATGGCCACTATGAATTTCTAGTTATGCCTTTCGGAGTCACAATGCCCCTGCAGTTTTCATGGATTTGATGAACCGAGTGTTCTCGCCCTATTTGGATCAGTTCGTTGTTGTTTTTATAGATGACATCTTGATCTATTCAAAGAACAACAGAGAGCATGCAGAACACTTGAGGATAGTATTACAGACTCTCCAGCAGGAACAGCTTCATGCTAAGCGGGAGCAAGTGTGACTTCTGGTTGGACAGTATAGCCTTCCTTGACACATGATTTCAGCAGAAGGAATTTCAGTTGACCCCAGCAAAGCCAGGCAGTGAAGGACTGGCCAATTCCAAGGACGGTGACTGAAATTAAGAGTTTTATTGGACTAGCCGGATATTACAGACGCTTTGTCCAAGATTTCTCTAAGATTGCAGCCCCGTTAACCAAGCTCACCGGAAAGGAGAAAGGTACATATGGACAGAAGAATGTACTGCAGCATTTGAGCAATTGAAGCAAAGACTCATTCAGCTCCAATCTTGAGGACTCCCTCAGGAAGAGGAGGGATGGTCATATACAGTGATGCATCCGGAAAAGGCCTGGGGTGTGTACTAATGCAACATGATCATGTCATAGCTTATGCATCCAGGCAACTGAAGCCTCATGAGCGAAATTACCAACTCATGACTTGGAGCTGGCAGCCGTAATATTGCCTTAAGATTTGAGGCATTATCTTCTGGGAGACAAGGTGTTAATATACACGGATCACAAGAGCCTCAAGTATATTTTTACACAGAAAGAATTGAACATGAGGCAAAGAAGGTGGCTTGAACTAATGGCGGACTATGATATAGACTTGCAATATCATCCGGGCAAGGTCAATACAGTACCAGATGCACTGAGCAGGAAGCCAGAGAATAGAGTACTAGTCCAAATTACTCAGCAGAAGGAGTTGATTCAAGACATCATCAGATTGGACTTAATGTTAGTTCAAGGAACTGATAAGGCAGGACAGTTCATGACCTTGCAGATTCAATCAGCATTGTTGGATGAGATCAAGGAAGCTCAAAAGGAGACCCCAGATTACAGAAATTCCGAGCTCAAGTAGAGGCTGGATTGAGAACTGATATCCGTATTCATTCGGATGGTGCACTATATTTTGGTAGCAGAATTGTGTTCCCCAAGGAGAAGTTCGACAGAAGATTCTAGCAGAAGCACACAGTTCAGCCTATTCTATAACCCAGGGGGAACCAAAATGTATCAAGACTTGAAGAAGCAGTTTTGGTGGAATGCTATGAAAAGGGAGATAGCCCAGTATGTATGCCAAGTGCTTAGTTTGCCAGCAGATAAAGATAGAACATCAGAGGACAGCTGGACTTCTACAACCCTTACCGATACCTGAATGGAAGTGGGAGCACATCACTATGGATTTTGTCACGGCATTACCTCGCAGTCCTAGGGTAATAATGTTGTATGGGTAATCATTGATCGCCTCACCAAATCGGCTCACTTCATACCATTCAGGGTAGGCCAAACAACAGAGGTTCTGGCAGACAAATACATGAAGGAAATAGTTCGTCTACATGGAGTTCCAGTTAGCATTGTATCAGATAGAGACACAAGATTCAGATCCCATTTCTGGGAAAGTCTCCAAGAAAGTCTAGGAACTCGTCTGAAATTCAGTACTTCATATCACCCTCAGACAGACGGACAATCCGAAAGGACTATCCAGATTCTTGAAGACATGTTGCGGGCCTGCATGATTGAATTCCAGGGATCATGGGAAGACCATCTTCATTTGGCTGAATTTTCTTATAATAACAGCTATCAGGCAAGTATCAAGATGGCACCATTTGAAGCATTGTATGGAAGAAAGTGTAGGTCACCGATTTGTTGGGACGAAGTCGGTGAGAGGAGACTTTTGGGGCCAGAGATCCTGATCCAGACAACAGATAAAGTCAGAATCATCAGAGATCACCTCAGGGCAGCACAGAGCCGACAGAAAAGCTGGGCTGACACAAAGAGAAGGCCATTGGAATTCAAGACAGGAGACCATGTATTTTTGAAGATATCACCCACCAAAGGAGTAATCCGTTTCGGTACTCGTGGAAAGCTTAGTCCGAGATATATCGGCCCATTCGAGATTTTGGACCGAGTGGGAGAGGTGTCTTACCGATTGGCATTACCGCCATCTTGGACGGAGTGCACAATGTATTCCACGTATCACAGTTGAGGAAGTATGTCAAGGATGATAGTCATATCCTGGATCACTCCGAACTGGAACTACAACCGGATTTGTCCTATCAAGAGCAACCGATGGCCATTTGGATAAAAGTGTTAAGACACTGAAGAATAAAGCTATACCATTAGTGTTGGTTTCTTGGAACAGACATGTGCCAGGAGAGGCACTTGGAACGAGAGGATGTTATCCGTGAGCGTTATCCGCAACTCTTCACATCTTTAATTGGTAAAACTCTTTCTTCTTATCCTTCTCTACTGTTACCTTTCACTTTCTGAAATTTCGAGGACGAAATTTTTGTAAGGTGGATGGATTGTAATACCCCGTTTCCGGAATACGTACTTAGTTGCGTATTCAGTTTTCGATCGTATTTTTCGATTTACTTCCTGTATTTAACCGATTTCAGTTTCAAATATTATTTTTCAATATATTAGATTTTCTATGATTTTCTGGAATTTCTCTGGATTAAAAGGAATTTCTTCAAACCGGTGTCGACCAGTGCCGCTGATCGATTCTCGGATTTTTAATTTGCAAACCGATTGGAATTTCTAGAAGGTCCTTTAGACATTATATCTTAAAATCACATTTCTTACCTAAATACTTTTTCTGAGGATTTTATGAAATATGAAAATTCCACCAGAGTCGGTAGCTAATTGATTCCGGGATTTTTAGTTTTAAAAACTATAATGTATTTCTTAAAACGAATTTCACCATGAGTCGTAATATATTATTCTTGATTTTTGGTAAATTTTATGAGTCGTCCGAGATATTTGATTTCGGGACGATTTCGGTATTTTCCGAAATGTTTTCCGCATCCTCGACTTAAACCCGGGAATTTGTCTTTTCAATATTTTATTTTCTAAGTCCAAGAAAATATCTTCTACTTTTAATTTCTTTTTCTTTTTCCCTTTTTCCTTATTTCCTTCCTTCCTCCACAAACCACAAAAACTCTCTAAAATTCCAACAAACTCCACACACTTCCACCAACTTTCTCATTAATACCTCTCTTTCTCTCTCTATTCCATGGCCGGCCATGATTGGCCAAGAGAAAAACACCTCACCCATTTTATTTACACAAAACCCCCTCTCTCTACCTTAATTGCACCTCCTTTACAAATCCAAATCCTATATAAACTTTTCCTTTTCCTTTCTCTTTTTTTTACTTCACTTCACCAAAGAATTATCCTTCACAATATTCCTCCTCCATCTCAATCTCAACCACCAACTCCAAAACACCACAAGGTCATCATATCCATCTCAAACAACCACTGCTTTTGGATTGGGATCGTATCTCTCTTCGTCGATTATATCGCCGTAGATCAAGTTGGTGATAATTGTCGACCACGATCCTTCCGAACTCATAAAGCTTCACTTAACCGTTCTATGTGAGTATTTTTACTCACCAAGACTTGGCTAATTCCTAGCATACTTGTGTTCACATATCTTGTGTACCTGTATCTTCAAATCATGCTATTTAACCATCAAACACAACCATCAAAAATCTGTTCTGTATTCTGTTTTCAGTCGATTAGTCGACTTGACCTAAGGATAGTCGACTAACTCATTTATTTGAAACGTACCCTTTTCTGAAACACAATTTTAGTCGACTTCGTATCTGTTAGTCGACTTGAGATCACTGTTAGTCGACTACCTTTCCACCCTAGTCGACTAACTTTTCCTGAAACAGAAACCCAACTCTCTGTTACACAGTTTAGTCGACTTACGTATCTGTTAGTCGACTTGAGATCACTGTTAGTCGACTACCCTTTCCACCCTAGTCGACTAACTTTTCCTGAAACAGAAAATCAACTCTCTGGAACCCAGTTTTAGTCGACTAGACCAGACCTGTTAGTCGACTTGGACCCCTATTAGTCGACTACTCCTTCCACCTAGTCGACTAATTTTGGCTGTCTGTTATAGTTGATTTCTTTCTTGAATGTGAATCTTATCTTTGGTGCATGTGCTATATATTTATCATGCTTATGCTTCATGACTGGTACTTTATGACCTGTTACTTGATGGATGTTACCTCTTGTTACTTCATGACTTGTTATTATATATTCTCACTTCATAACTTGTTATTTAAATGAATATCACCTCTTATCATGCTATCACTTGACACCAAGCATGATACACTTGACTTTTGTATAAAATTGGACCAACTTACATTGGGTCGGGGGAAACGTGCGACTATCAATACATGTTCATGTTTACAGTGGTATTAGGTATGTTGTGCAACTAAATTTCCGGTGTAACCTGTGGGCCTCCAGGGGATCGAGGGGAGTGCTTGCCCTCATTACTGGTACCATCATGATAAGGGCATACATAAGTCCCTCCTGTTAGCCTAGCGGCTGGTTTCCGTCTCCAAGCAACGGAAACAATCCTGGACCGTGGTCCCGGGCATGTACGGGACCCACTGTAAACATAGTTCGTTGATACCCCCGCTGGTTCCAATAACAACCTTGCTTTACTAGGATATGGATCTATGTGCGCTGGGACGCTGGTTCACATAGCTAGATATCACAGTGAGACAAGTAATAATAATAAAGGACGTTAACTGTGGATCTATTGTATTCGGATTTTTACTCTTTATGCTTCCATTACTTGTTGATTGGTATTCATTATACTGTTCCAACTCTCATATTCTTGTCTCTTAGCCATTGGCTGTAGCCTGTTCATTGTTGGGAGGCCTGACCCCTTGGATTTGTATGTTCAGGTTCCGAAGCTTGGATCGAAGTGGAGCCTTCCACAGAGGATCAAGCTTTTCTTAGTAAGCAGGCAGACTAGTCCCAGTCCTTTGTGCCAGAGTTCTCTTTTTGACTCACGGGATCTTCATCCAACTCGTGAGCATTCTGTGTTCATATTGTAGATTGTACTTTTGGACTTGGTTGTGATAAAAGACACATGTAATGTGTAATAGTTTATCATATCCTGTGATAACTTTGTAATTTGTACTTCTTAAGTTGGCATATGAATGAATACCACGCTTTGTTGTACTCTGATCCTTGTTGTACTTATGCTTAGCGTATATACGTGGGGGCACTTTCTGACCTGCGTATATACGTCGCAGTGACGTCCCCGTATCCGTGGGATCGGGGCGTTACAAGGGGAAACCTAGAGGTTTAACGGCTTGTTGCACATGCTCAGTGCAATCGCGTGACCTGCGAAAGTGGTCTAATAATCTTTGGTTTAGTTTTATTATTTTGCTCAAGGACGAGCAAAAGATAGGTGTGGGGGTGTGATCGTACACATTTTTTGCATTCTTTCATTACACTCCTACATTTATCGTGTAATAAATCTACTAATTTCTTTGTCTTAAATGTCTATTTTGTAGAAGATAATAATGAAGAGAAAGAGGAATAAACCAAATAAATATCAGTTAAAATCAGATTTAACTAGATCTATTTGGTTAGCTGAGGATGATCCCAGATCTAGTTAGAACAAATCAAAGATTTGGGCAAATGTTTAGCTGAAGATCAGAGTAAATCAGAAAGATAACACCAAATGGAAACCAGTAAATTCAGATTTCTTTAAATCCATTTTGGTTAGCTAAAGATCAAATCGAGGATAATATCAAATACAGAGAGATAAATGGATAGAGAGAAGATCAACGGATGAGATGAAGCAAGTTTGACTCAGATTCTGACTTTGGATACATTTCAGTATTTGAATCATAACTTTCGCTACTGAATCTCAAATCTGATAATTTAAGATGATCCAGAAACAGGACTTACAGAGCTACAACTCTTATGTTGATCACTATTTCTAACTCTATCATTTGATAAGTGATATTTAGCAATCAACACGCCAACAAACTGCAGATCAGAACTGAATATCCACATCAAATCAAGTTTGGAGAAAGGGGAGGATCAGAAATAGCCAGCTTTCCCTATCTTCATACTCCTCTAACCTCTGCATTTCTTCCATAAATACCTGCAATCTCAAAGGCAAGGGGACGACCATGCAGAGATAGGATTTAGTCCATTTTTTCATTTTTTAGTTTAGGTTTTTGTTTTTCTTTTCATGTAATTTTTAGTTTTAATTATGTAAATCAGAGGAGATCAGAGTTTCATAGGAGAACGAGAACGAAGCTTGTGCTGAGAGTGACACCGGTGTAAGATTTCCTTCTTTTCTCTTATTGTTATGAAATCGAATCTGTAGTTTCCTTTTGTATGTACTTTGTTTTGTGTTCTTCTTCTTCTTCTCTACTTTTCTTCTTTTGGTACAATTGCTCTCCAAGTGAGTCTAAAAGCATCGAAAGAGCCTTGCCTTTACGAGTGCCACCGATAGCTCATGACGATGGATTTTGAGTTTCATTCTGTATCACTTCATACTTGCAACGTCTTGATGATATAATGTGGAGGAAACGGGAATCAACTCTTATGGGCTATACGTTGATCGCCTCACTTCAAGGTAACATCACTGCAAAAGATTCAAGGTAGGTATTTGGCTAAAAGAAGTAAGTAATTTTCAGTTTCTTTTCTTTTCTTTTATTCTTTAGTTTAGAACACCAACAACACCCACTTCTTTCCATTTTCAATTTCTTTGTAAATAATCATTTTCTATTTTTCTCCACCTTCTCATTCTACCACTTTCTTCCTCACTTAACTTTAATCTAATTTTTCTCTTTTCTTTTAAAGAACTAAAGAAGAACTTTAACCAAACTTTGTATCTTAAAAGAAGACTTACTAAAAAGCTTCCATCGCTAGTCCCTCCTTGTGGATCACGACCCGCATAGCCACTTGCTATTGCGGTAGAATTGAGCACTTGCACTCTTTATTTTAAAGTTCTGAAATACTGTATTTTTGTGTAGGTTCGAGCTTAATCACGTCTTCATCTAGCGATGTCATTCATCCGACTGTCTTGTTGCCTGCCGTTCGTTTAGTTCATGGTCGTTCTCTTGGGCTTCTTCCAGCCATGGTGTGCTGTATTCAAAGAGGCCATCGTGGATTGACGAAGGCTTTCTGTAGGCCACTAACAACGAAGCGGGAAAATGGGACTATCTTGCCTCGCGACGGACCAAACCTCAGAATAGATTTGCCATATATTTATTTGATGGCATGGTTCGCCCTTCACTGCCCTTCCATTATCTAAGCCGGAGAGGAGCCCCCAGAAGGTGTTCGCATGGCTCTTCTCCGTCGATTCGAGGAGTGTTCGTGATTAAAGACTTATGTGGCTGCGGTCCGTAAACTGCTGTGCCGTCATGACGTTTATAGCCTTTTCCGATGCTGCCCCTACATTCACGATGCAGATTATGGTGAAGAATTCAAGAATGTAGGGGAAGGGCAGACGTCATTGAGTCAGGGAGTCTTCGAATGGCTGGTTAGCATCCGGCCATCCCACTTGTTGTATAGAAGCGGGGACACCTGTTACCTGGAGCCCTATGTTTCGAGTCGGTTTTCCCGTCAGTTTGGATATGACCAACTGTACGTAGGTAATTCGAATAGCAGCCTGGCCTTCATGGGGAGCCTCATCGATGGAGCTCGTGCCTAGCGGTTCTTCATTGCTGGCTGTACTGAGGCGCGACCGTGCATGCTGCTAAGGACTTTGAACCTTTGATGACCCTGGGATTTTGCCAGTGGTATAGAACTTCGAACTCCACACCCACTGGATTTTCTATTAATTCCTTGGTGTGAAGTTAATCTCTCAGCGGCTGAAGTGAAAGGTCACTGAGAAGAGCGAGGGTAAGAGGGTCCGCGTTCCAGGCCTCGGGGAATTCATTGTCGTTGATGATAGCGAAGCTTCGGATGCAGGAAGTCCTCGCTTTGAAGCGGATACAGGTGCTGAGGCTCCAGCAGCTGCGTCTGGTGGGGTAGGCACGGCCCCCATAGAACATGTTGATGTGAAAGAAGTGGAGGAAGAAGATCCTAACGTCCACTTCAAGCGAAAGCGGGAAGGTGGATCTCATAGGAAGAGGGTAGTGAAGAAGCCTCATCGCTATGCTCCTACGGTTATTGCAGAGGGCGAATCATTTGCAGTGCCTCCTCCTCCTGCTCCATTAGTCATTAGGTTGTCGGCTCCTAGGCAGACTGCTGGTAAAGCTGCTCCGGACCCGGGTAAGATCATCTCCGTTCTTGTAATATACTTCTTATGTGTTCCATACAGCTCATTGTTTACTTTATGATTCAGGAACTGAGGCGGTGAGAAGCCCGAGAGCTGAGGCTACCGGAGAACAGGGGGAGCATTATGATCCCCTATTCACTTATAGGGAAGGCGATGAGGCTGGCTATTTCGCCGTCTCGGAAGAGTCTGGAGGTGATGTGGCCGATGTAGGCCCTTCGGGTGCTGAGACTTCAAAAGGAAGTCCCGTAACTTCTAGCTCTTTTGGGTGGACCACCGAGGGTTCGGCGAGCGAAAGCGGGCCGGCCGTTCGTGTTGATTCTGCCAAAGATTTTTCAATGGAGCCTGAGGGGACTGATGCAGCCGTCAAGGAAGTTCGGAGAGAGACTACAGCCACGGCAGTTGAGGCGATATCATCTTTTGGCAGTGCTCTGCTCTTTTATGAGTGATTTTCTTCTGATATTCATCATGCCTTGCTTAAACAAAATCTTACTATAGGTATTCCGCCTCTGTGTGCATCTACTTCAAGAGAACCAGCCAATCTTCTGGAGGAAACCAGGGGTGAAGTAAGTACTTCGACCGCGGCGGATGCTGCCGAGTTTGATGCTTTGTATCACGGGTTGCCCTCTTATCAACCTGAACCTCCCAGAGGAAAGGGGACTGAGAGAACAGTAGTCATGGAACCAACCTAACTTCCAACTATATCGATAAGTGAGATGCCATCGGTTTTGCCAGTGCCGCCTATCTTGCCAAGCGCGGAGCTGAAGGTGATTATCAGTCCTACTTCTCCAACATTAGTGGTTGAGCTAGCTCTCCCGAAAATAGTCATTAGCCCTACTTCGGTTGTGGCTAGTGTACTGGTTTCAATGAGGACTCATCCGAGATCACCGACGACCCCTCATATTGTTGCAGCCAGTGCTTCCATTATTTCCTCCATAGTTACGCCAGTGAAGGCAGTGGAAGCTCTGTCTTCAGGGGCTACTCGTTTGCCGGGAATAATTGAGGCCTAGAGTGAATTCGTGGCTGAGTTAATCGACAGCTTTTATAAGAGCTTGAAGCGATCCATTGCTTTGGTCTTAAAGGGCTCGACTACCTCATTCTCTGCTTTAAAGATGGTCCTCTCCCGAAGCATTGACTGTATCCGGGACTTTGGAGGTGATGACCAGGCCGCCACACTGGAGCTTCTGGTGGATAGACTCGAGAGGGATGTGGACAAATGGCGCCATCTTAGCCATTCAGATCTGGAGTCTTTAGTTAACGAACAGCTTGCGCATCTTGTTGCTCATATGCATGAAGCTCATCTCGCCGCTCAAGAAGCTACTAAGGCAATTTCTTCTGATTTGAAATCCTTGGAGACAAGGAAAGTAGAGCTCGGGGATGCCATAGACGCTTCTAGCAGTGCTCTTCTTGACGCTGAGGATAAAATTGGAAAGGCCAAGGAAATGATCAGGAAGGCTAATCTCCTTTTGTCTAAGGCTGAACCAGAGCGTCTTGAAGAGACTGCCCGGCTTGAGCAGCTTAAGGCCCATAATGATGAAGTCTTGCGGCAGGAGCTAGCATAGAGGGCAACTTTGGTTGAAATTGAAGCTCGCTTGGCCCAGACAGCGAGCTTTAATGAGGCTGAGTTGTGGTCGCAGGTGCTTATCAGGGCTGCTGAAGAGAGGAAGACTAGGCTGGTCACTCTTGAAGAACAGATCAAGTCCTATGAAGCGCCGTTGTAGCTTGTAATCTGTGCATTCATGTATCCCTCTTTTGGAATCAATAAAAAGTGATTTTATTTTCGCTCCCCCGCTGTATTTCCAACTCGTTTTATCTTCTGAATTCTCGCTTTCAAGTTGTATTGCAGCCCTTAAAAGAAAACGGAATAATGATATAACTAATCTAATCAGCGGTGATAAGCTGAGAGAGTTAGTCATACATTTGAGAAAATAGTCCTTACTGGACTAAAAGATGAGACCTGGCTATCTGCCGGTTCAGAGGTCGCAATGACGTAACCGATTAAGATGCCACCAAGCTCAAAATTTTGTCATATGCTGACAAAGGAATAGTCCTTGCGGACTGAAGGATGAGACTTGGCTATCTGCCAGTTCAGAGGTTGCAATGACGTAACCGATTGAGAAGCCACCAAGCTCAAAATTTTGTCATATGATGACAAAGAAATAGTCCTTGCCGGACTGAAAGGTGAGACTTGGCTATCTATCGGTTCAGAAATCGCAATGACATAATCGATTGAGAAGGCACCAAGCTCAAAATTTTGTCATATGATGACAAAGAAATAGTCCTTGTCGGACTGAAAGATGAGACTTGGCTATCTGTCAGTTCAGAGGTCACAATGACGTAACCGATTGAGAAGGCACCAAGCTCAAAATTAGGATGGGATTTGGAAGGAATTGTCAAAGGTATGTTGTTAACGTGACAACCAGAAAAGTCTACCAAAGACTGAGTGGGACTCAAAAACTTGCTGGGGAGCTAAGAAGTGAATCCCATAAAAGATCATATAAAAAAGGAACTTCGTAGGAATTCGGAAAGCAATTTGTAAGAGGTGTAATGTTAACTTGACAAAAAGATATGCCAGAGGTGTAGTGTTAAACATAGCATGAAAATGTCTCGTTCTCACTGAGAAAATCGAGAAGATCACTGTCATAGGTTTAATGTTAACTTAATAGTGAAATGGATGCTAGAGGTGTAGTGTTAAACATAGCATGGAAAGTCTCGTTCTCATGAGAAAATCGAGGAGATCACTGTCATAGGTTTAATGTTAACTTAACAGCGAAATGGATGCCAGAGGTGTAGTGTTAAACATAGCATGGAAAGGTCTCGTTCTCATGAGAAAATCGAGGAGATCACTGTCATAGGTTTAATGTTAACTTAACAGCGAAATGGATGCCAGAGGTGTAGTGTTAAACATAGCATGGAAAGGTGTCATTCTCATGAGAAAATCGAGGAGATCACTGTCATAGGTTTAATGTTTACTTAACAGTGAAATGGATGCCAGAGGTGTAGTGTTAAACATAGCATGAAAAGATCTCGTTCTCATGAGAAAATTGAGAAGATCACTGTCATAGGTTTAATGTTAACTTAACAGCGAAATGGATGCCAGAGGTGTAGTGTTAAACATAGCACGAAAAGGTCTCGTTTTCACTGGGAAAACGAGAAGATCACTGTCATAGGTTTAATGTTAACTTAACAGCGAAATGGATAGAAAAGATCTTTATATGTGGTCCTACCATTCCATGGATGAGAATTGGTAAGTGATTTTGGAGAGGGAATCAAATGGGAACTGGTCCCTTAGGATTTTTAGCAAATCCTCAGCTGTCAACGGGTTTGATATGCCTTTACCAACTACTGTTTGAGTCGGGTTAGCCATGCTATTCCCCTCAGCATGATGAGTTATCGAGGACTTATGTTGGGCTTAAAGGCTAACATTTCCCTCTATCCTTAACCGTGGAATCAAATGGGAACAACTCCCTTAGGATTTTTAGCAAATTCTCAGCTGTAAATAAGTTTAATATGCCTTTACCAACTACCATTTAAGTCAGGCTAGCCATGCTATTCCCCTCAGCATGATGAGTTATCGAGGACTTATGTTGGGCTTAAAGGCCAATATTTCCCTCTATCCTTAACCGTTACAGGTGTTGGATCATTCGGTTGTTGTATTCGTAACCTTGATTCTTCTTTGAGACAACCAGTGTACGGTCGACTCTATACTGGTTTACGGTCGTATGATCTCGTTTGGAGGAAGAGAGGGGCGCTCCTTCTGCATATTTTAGATTTGAAGGTCTTGATCAGAGGTGTAAAGTTAACTTGATCATGAGAAGGATCCTTAATCAAGGATAATACTTCTTTAAGAACTTACCGTTGATCGGCATCATGAGTAAATCACCATCTGAAGTCATAAGGCGATATGCTCCGTTTGAATAGACTGTTTCTATTACAAACGGTCCCTCCCATTTAGGCTGAAATTTGCCTTTGATTTTGTGCGTCATGATCATTGGTCGTCTGACGGCGAAAACCAAATCTCCTTTCTGGAAGACTCTTTGTTTGACTTCTTATTAAAGGCTTTTGAGATCCGAGCTTGATACAACTCAATGTGCTACTGAGCTTGTAGCTGCTTCTCATCTAGGGCTTCGAGCTCTTGAAGACGCAACCGATCATTATCCTCTGATGTGATCTTAGTGACCAGAGTGACTCATAATGATGGCATCTGAATTTCCAATGGTATGACTGCTTCACACCCGCACACCAGGAAAAAAGGCGTATTGCCTGTCGGGGTCCGAACCGTGGTGCGGTAGGTCCAAAGACATTCACCAAGCTTCTCATTCCAATCTCGCTTATTCGAGGAGACGAACTTTTTGAGTAACTTAATGATTGTCTTGTTGAATGCTTCCGCCAAGCCATTAGCGGCAGGATTATAGGCAGTTGAAGCCACATTCTGAATTCGATATTTATCACAGAACCGATAGAATACCTGGCTTGCAAATTGGGGACCGTTATCATGGATGATCCGCCTAGGGACACCGAATCGATGGATGATATGGTGTTTGATGAAATTAACCACGTTGGAAGTTTTGACTTCAACCAGTGATATAGCTTCTACCCACTTTGAAAAGTAATCGGTTATTACCAGGATAAACCTGTGTCCTTTTGTCAAAGAGGGGCTGATTGGCCCTACGACATCGATTCCCCATGCTTCAAATAGCCATGAAGCAACAGTTGGGTGGAGCAACTCCGGAGGCTGGTGTATGAAGTCCGCATGAATTTGGCATGCTTTACACCTTCGTGCATATTAGATGGCATCGGCTATCATGGTTGGCCAATAATATCTAAGCCTATGCAATCTGTCTTTAAGTTTAGGACCTGGCTGATGAGCTCCGCATATGCCGTCGTGTGCTTCTTTGAGCACTTCTAGTACCTCTCAATTAGAAAGACAACGGAGGAGGATACTGTCGTATGAATGATGGTAAAGTGTCTTCAGAGTTGGATCATAGTAAAAATGGAGAGACCTTCGTCTGATTGATACCGCTTCTTTAGGATTGTCCGACATCAGACCATGTAGAGCATAATCGATGAAAGAAAATCGTCAATCTCTCGGCTCAAGATCCGTCGAGATATTATAGACCTCTCTGGTTCTTAACATATGTTTAGAGCAGACAAGGTGTCGAGTCGCCACTGTAAGGTGATACTCGGTGTCGACTGGCAAGGCTAGCGTTGTTACTAATGCAGCAAGAGCATCTGCCTTAGTATGCTGAGATCGAGATACGTGCCCGATGTAAAAGCCATCAAACAGATTAGCCGTTTCGACGACTGCGTGATAATAAGGCACAAGTCTTCGTGACGGACCTCATATTCGCCTTTAACCTGATTGATAATCAATTTTGAATTGCCGTATGCTTCAAGGTAGCGTACCCCCATTCCGTGGGCGAGCTGAAGACCAATAAGTAGAGCATTATATTCCGCTACATTGTTGGAGCACGATTCCGTCAGAGAAAATGCTCTAGGAAGGACGTGATTTTGTGGAGAGATAAACACAACCCCCACGCCGGCAATGATCCTGTCTTTAGGGCCTATTCGTGATGCTCCATCGAAGAACACCTGCCAAACTTCATCCTCTGAAGTTACATTGGATTCGAAGACTTCATCTGGAATATCTTCATGAAGTTTTGAGTTTTTCGGAATCGGATGAGCAGCCAAGAACTCTACAAGGGCCTGGCCTTTAACCGCCTTTTGCGGGATAAACAACATGTCGTATTGAGACAAAAGAAGCGCCATTTAGCTAATCTTGAATTCAATGACCCTGGCTTCATCATGAGAAGATGCAAAGGATTCACTCTGGAGATGACATGTATGGTTTGGCCAACAAAATAATGTCGTGTCTTCTGAACGGCAAAGACAAGAGCTAAGCACTCCTCAATAGGATTATAGCGAGATTCCGCCCCTATCAGAGTCCTGCTCAGATAATAAATGGCATGTTCGTGACCATTATCGTCTTTTTGAGCAAGCAGGGCACTAAGAGAATGGTCCATAGCTTTCACATAAAGCAGGAATGGTTTCCCTGATGTGGGAGCTACCAAGACTGGAGGTTTTGTGAGATATCTCTTGTTATCCTCGTAAGCTTCCTGACAAGCTTGATCTCATACGAAGGAAACACCCTTTTTCATGAGTCGGGTGAACGGTTGACAGCGGCACGAGAGATTTGCGATGAATCTTCTGATATAAACCAGTCTACCTTGTAAGCCTCTAAGTTCTTTAAGATTCCTCGGTGGATGCATGCTCTGAATGGCTTTGAATTTGTCTGGGTCTTGAAAGTTTGCTCCTGAGCTTCCAACCATCGATGAAGATCATCATTACCGTTATCAGCCATATTCACTGATACTTTATCCGTTCGTACCGAGCTGACTGTTGCCGAAGAGGCATACCCACTGTCTTCGTCCTCTTCATCAGACCATTGGACTAATCCTTTCATTGGTTCTGGTAAGGTTACTGCAGTTGAGGAAAATGACTGCTCATAACTGAAGGGTATTGTAACCCTAGATCTGGTGTTCTGGAAGACACCTTCATTATGTACCAAGACTTCGCCAAGGCCCGGGCTATAATCCAAATCTGAGAAATTAGGGAGTGTCGTGCGACGTTCGTCTGCCCCTACGCAGCTCTCGTACCCTTCCGATCATGTTAACGGATGCAGAGGGCAGCTCTTGTGATACGCTCCTTTTGCGATGTTTCACCGGAGCTTGCACCGACAGTCGATCAAAAACTGATCGTCGGCCTGAAGGAGTGGCGGGGATTGGTCCTAGCCGGCAATGGACTGAGTGGAGTATCACCAACTGACATCCCACTTGTTGACAACAAGAGGGAGAAGTTTGGAGAGATTTCGACTTCTGTTTGCTTGTCAAGAATTCCAGCAAGTCAGACCCAGTTGGGCCTAAACGATCCAGCGCAGAGGCTCTGTTGGATTGCGCATAAAATGACGTCCTGTTCTTTTCATCACTGCAGAGGTAATTAGCACTAAATAGTGTTTTAGCCCTAACTTTGCGGCTAAGAACCTTAGGAATGTCCTTGGGTGCTGAAGCTGCATAAGCACCGCTATCAACACTTAGGGACGATCCCTTAGCTCCGCTATGATGGGCGAGCTTAGTGCCTGATGAACTGGGAAGCGAAGCAGCACCCTGATTAGAGAAGCAGTTCTCTGAATTCTTGAAAGTAAGAGAATAGATCTCTGTTTAGCCGTCTCTCTATGCGTCTCTTTGCCTGTGCGCGTGTGTGTTTTCCTCATATGCCTCTGGTGGGCTATTTATAGGGAGAGCAAGGGTATAATCGTCCCTTGAAAATCTAAAAACAGATTGAGTCAATCTGTTTAAATCTGCAAAGTAGCCTTGCTACGAGGCTAGATCAGCCTCTGTGAAGTTAAGAATAGCAGGTAGTGTCGATCTCCTAATCTGTTTTGATTTTTCCAAATAACTGAAAGATCTCCCTGATCCTCTTACTTGTTTTAGGAGAGTCAAGAGATTATGGTAAACAACTACCAAATTTGATCTCAGATTTGATCTTGATTAGATTTGATCTTGATCTTGAATTGATTTGATCTCATCTGGAGATTTAATTGGTCAAAGATGACCATAAAAGACCTGCAGCGGAGCTGCCACATCGAGCTTACAGCGGATCTGGAAGGAGCATCTGGCGAAGTCAGAAGAAAGTTCTTCAGCGGAGCTGGATAAACATCTGTGGTGAAGCTACCATCCTTCTGTGCGGTTGCGTATGACTTTGAGCGAAGCTAACTCTCTGCGGAGTTAACTGAGCACTTCAGGCAAAGCTGTAAGTTAGCTCACTGATAGAACTTTGAACAGCTTCATGGCGAAGTTGGACAAACTTAGCCTCTCAGGCGAGGCTATCCCCTTGGGCTCATGTGATGCTAAGTGTTGAGCTAACTTAGCATCTTAGACCTGCTTAGGTTTCTTCAAAGACAATCTGGGCTCACTGTCTGCTTCACTGGATCAGTAGAGTCCAAGTTGCTGATTTGTCCCTCGGAGATGGGTACAGAACTGGTCGCCAGCTTGTCTGTCACTTGTCTTTTGTAAATGTCAACAAGTTTAGACATTGTTCAGGCCAGTCAGGAATCTTGTCTTTTTTAGAGTGTCAACAAGACCCCCTTCAAAGTTTTCGAAAGTCTGCAATGGAATGGTTCAGGCTTCGAAATACTTTGAATTGCTTTGATTGATGGTATGTGAAGTACGAACGTCGCCATAGTGGTTGAGTTCAGCTTCGCTTTCAATCCTGCTTCCGGATTAGAATAAGTTCGCCGAGGAATTGTGTAGATTCGCGACTCTGGATAGCTTCGCGTCTGAGTAGCTCCGCGTTCGAGCCTCCCGGAGTAGATTCGCTTCAAATTGGTCTTGGAACGTCGTTCTTTTCCCGAGGCTAACTGTTTTCGGCTAGTTACGAGAAGGATTGCCCCTTTTTCGAGGTTAGAATAACCTCTCTTGCATTAACTTGAACTCAGCAAGTTGGTATAGAAGAGTTGAACTCTTTGTAAAGCTAATCTTCCTCAGCTAGAAAATCTGACCCCTCTTTAATAGCAAACTGAGTTATTTATATGGGTTTCAGGGGTAAAACTGTCCCTAAAATCCTCCATAATGAAGGGTTAACTCCCCACATTACATGGGCAGTACTTGTCCCAGTAATGAGGGTAGTTATTGTAAGTACACCTAGAGGGAGGATGAATAGGTGTACGGCTAATCTAATGAACAAAATGTGAAAATTAAAACTAAAATTGCAACACACTTCGTGTAACCAACGAGTGTAGCTGAATTTCCAGTGAAGGGCTCTAGACTAACTCCTCTTGATTTCTCTGAATAAGAGTTGAGGTTCTATATGAATCTCTCGTGGCTGAACACAAGTGACGCACACACAAACAAGCCAAGTATATAATATATGAATGATCAATGTGAAATGATGCAAGGCACAAAGTAATAGAGAGAGTTTAGAGTCAATGGATCAAATGCAAACACTGAGATTTGTTTCGAGGTTCGAGCACCCAGCTCTACGTCCCTGCCTTCACACAGAAGAATTTCCAATCCACTAACTTGTCCACACAGGACTCCCACACAGGGAACCTCCAATGAAGATTTGGGGCAAATACAATACGGGAGTACACAGCTCCTCTCTCAACCAATACAACCTCTCACTAGAGGCAAGGCACAATCCACAACAAACACCTCTACACTTAGAGTGTTAGGCACTTAGCCAATACAAAACAATCACCTCACACTTGAGGGATTCCAACACAAACTCCACCTCTCACTAGAGGGAGCCAAACCAATCTCTACCTCTCACTAGAGGGAGCCAACCACCACTCCAATAATCAACCTCTACACAAGAGGGATACCACAAATAAGGAGGGTTAACAACTAGGTGGTCTATCTCAATCACAAACAACTTCTTCCACAAAGATAAAGATCCTAATAGATAGGATAGAATGATATGGCTCAAGTGTGGAAAATCAAGATGTTGGAAATCAAATCACAAGGAAAAATACTTGAGAAAACAACTTAGTATTTGATAGAAATGAAGAACAAAGCAAATATCCCAAATCTATATTTTTCTTTGATTTTTCTAACTCTTAAAAACAAATAAAGAATGATCTTTAAAACCAATAAACTCTTTTGAAAACTAGCTTTTAAAAACACTAGAGAGTAGGAAATTTTTGGCTCAAAAATTCTTAGAGAAAACAAATACCAAATGGGATATTTATAACCCCAAAAAGAATCTGCCTGTTGGCAGAGAAAAAGGCCCAGAATGGCCTACCGGTCGACCGGCCAACGGTCAAAAATTTGACCGTTGAGCCTTCCGATCGACCGCCCGGTCGACCGGGCCCTGAACCAGAGAGCAACGGCTCTCTGGCCGGTCGACCGCCCGGTCGACCGGGGCAACCCGAGAGTGGGTTGCCTTCAGTCAGTCGACCGCTCGGTCGACCGGCCAACTGATATGGCCTTGTGCACGTTCTTGTGCAGTCCGGTCGACCGGTCCTGGCAGACAAAAAATCAGAACTTGAAAACTGGGTTTTTAAATACAAAATAAATCCCATAAAATCTCTAAAAAATCACAAAAATAGTTTTAGCATAATACTTTGATATACAAACATGTGTGAAAAAATTCAACACATATTTCAAACAATTTGAACCATTTTTGTGTTATTAAAATTTTGCCGAAAACCAAATCCGTATTTTTCAAAACTTGGATTTTTGAAATGAAAAACCGTTTTGTCTAAAACTCATCCAAATACAAAAGCACGATATGAAACAACATTTAGGCATGTTGTATATGGATATAATTCAATATACATCAAATAGATATATATCAATGTTTTTGACTTAAAATCTAAAAATACGTTTTGTTAAAATACCAAAACACCAAACTCATGAAATAGACTATCAAACTAAGTTTGTTTAAATAGTTGAAGCATACATGTATATAGAACAAATCTAATATACATAAAATCATGTAAACTTGTTTTGATACTATCTATTCATGGAAACCAAGATCGGTTAAACTAAAAACCGAAACCAAATCAAAGCATGAAACGTGTGTGTGTTGTGAACTTGAGCAAACCACACTATCTAATCTTTACAAATGGATCTAAAACATAAACTTAAACAATGTACCGAGGTCTTCTTGTAGAGCGCCATCTCCAAGTCGACTCGATCCAAACCGTAATCTATCAAGCTTGACTCCAACGAGTGCTAGATATAACCTTTGACGCTCAGGCTCTTGAATCACCAGTGAAAAGCTCTAAAACACCTTTGTTGAAGCTAATCACCTACAAATATCTTGGTTAGAGATCTGAAGCTAAACATCACAAGATTATTAGTAAACATAACTACATGAGTTAATCATCATCAAAACTAGAGTGGAAGGCTTCTGGGCCAACAATCTTCCCCTTTTTGATGATGACAAAACTCATGGAGTTATATATGCATGGATTAAAGTTAAGCTTCAAAGAAGCTCCCCCTTAACTCATGCATAGCAATAAACAATAAAATATGCAATGAATATTAAATATGAAAATGCATAAATATTCATAAAACAAGCTTTTGATACCAAATAAAAAACATGCTCTTGATACCAAACATGAAATGCATCAACATGCATAAAACAAGCTCTTGATACAAAAATAAATTATTTCTTCTTTTTATAAACATGTTCTTAAATAATGCTCTTGATACCAATAAAAAACAAACTATGTTTCTAGATACTAGTATTCATGTTTTTTATACCAATATCAACAAAATATAAAACAAACTATCTCTTGATACCAATATGAAAACATGCACATAAAAACATGCATATAAAACATAAAAACATGCATATAACTCAAATACTTCTCCCCCTTTTTGTCGATCATCAACAAAGGGGTCAAAGAAAACCAACAAAACAAGGTTCTCCCCCTTTTGTCTGAAACAAAAAAATACTTCAAGGGGTGAAAACAAAACCAACATGATACCAATTAAAAAATATATCAATGTAGTGTATCATGATACCAATAGTAAGTGAATACCTAGGTAAACCAACAAAAATTTTGAGAAATACCAATTGGAAAGTAAATAAGGCATTGAAAACAAATCTTGAAGAAGCCAATCAAAATTTTGATACCAAAATGAAAGATATATTGATAATCTTGATTGCCAATTGTCAGTAAACAAATAAAAAATCATGATACCAATTGTAAAAATTAGTACCAATTGAAAATATTATACACTTTTTGATATCAATTTGAAAAATATAAACCAATTGTAAGATATTTTTCATTACCAATTGTAAGTATTTTTAATTTTGAGCATATATTACCAAATTAAAATCAATATTGATTTTTTTTAATCACTTTTCATCATAAAGTATGGGAGTGGAAAACCAAAGGTAAACAAAATATCAATTGAAAGATAAAATACGAATTTTCTCCCCTTTATGAGATACCAAACAAAATGATGCATAAGCTTGTATTAGGACACCAATTGAAAACTAATCAATTGAAACATAATAGTCATTTAAGAAATCAAGCTTAGCATAACCAAAATTTGTGCTCAATGATATAGAGATATAATAAGCACAAATAAAACATGTATATGTATAAAAAATTAGATACCAATCGAAATTGATACTATTTGAAGTGTAAGCATACATATATAAAAACATATATGAGTATACAAAGAGAATGTCAATATTGATACCAATTGAAAAGATCTAATAATACCAATTGAAACTATAATTAGAATCAAGTGTATAACTCATATTTCCTACCACCCATTTCATGCACATGTTTTAAATGAATTTTCAATAAAGAGCATACAAGGCATGGTCGCCTAACTAACCGCCCTTAAATGGGTAGGAGTTTTCAAAAATAAGTTTGAAAATATGTTTAGCATATTTGAAAACTCTATCAAAACGAAGAATACGAACTAGTTATATGAAAACTTGTAAACTAGTATGAAATCCTTCAAGTAAGGAATAAAACAAAAATATATTTCATGAAAAGCATGTAAATCACATGATCACCAAACACTCAAAATCCATAAAGCACAAATTGTACTCATGAAAACAACATCATGAGAAAACATTAAGTAAAGTGAGTGCACAAGTGTTATGTGAAACATGTCATGAAAATATACAATTAAGCTCAATATATGAAATTCCTTAAAACATGAAAGTCATCAAAGTCAAGTAGGCTTCAAGGTATATGTATGTTTTGTACAAATTAAAGAATACATACATATTCAAACATAACGAGTCCATAAAAGTATATGCATGAAGGCAAGTGGCTCAAGGATGTATATGTATAGCTATTAATTTGGACAAAATAGACATACATGAAGTTAAACACAAACATGAAAAACATGTACAAAATGGGAATACATGTCAAATGTATGACTCATCAAAACTAGACTGTACTAGTACATCTAATGAGTACAAATGAGCGTTCAAGTACAAACATTTAATAGTCTATTTGTGGCTCACTAGTTGTACAAGTATATATCCTAGTTTTAATGAAAACTATCATCTAGACAAGTAATCAAAACATGAAGCATGAAAATCAAAACAAAACTAATAAACATCAATATGATCATTATGTACATGCACATACATTAGATCTAGGACATACACATTAGTTAAAAATAAATGTGAGAACACAAAGGTATAAATCCATATTAAATATGGGTGTCTCAAATAACTAATCATGTATATCACTTATCAAAATATCATGGCATATAACATACTAATAATGAAACATCAAGACATGCTAAAATCAATGATATGAAAGGCATGTAAACAATAAATGAGGAGTAAGGGATAGTTACCAAAACCATGAGGGCAACTCTCCATGTCTCCAAAACAAGGTGGTCCTCCCACCAAACTCCCCTTGAAAGTGATGCATCCAAATTGTCCTCTTTAAGCTCGGAACGCATCCATCTCAAGGCACCATCACTCTCACGTCATGGGAGAGCCCACACCTACATCAAATACAATAGGGGTGGTCTTTGGTACCCACACTCTTTTGGGTCCATGGGGGTTAGCTCCTTTTCTAACCCAAACAAACTTAGTCGCTAATTTACATCATGTATCTTATCATAGCAAATTTAGCAAGGTGACCCTTACGTTCACAATGCGTACAAGTGTACACATGAGCATACATCGTGTTATGGGTGTGTCCGTAAGGAGTATGTGTATGCCGTGTATGGTGTGCATGCATAGAAGGAACTTGTTTCTTTTGAAACAAAGATTCCAATCGTGAGTGGTTCAAAGCACAATGGCTCAAAGTGAAGCCCAAACAATCAACACTCTTCTTAAGCATAGATATATCATTTTCAATTTTAGAAGTGGTGCATGCAATAGGTGAGCTAGAATGTGAAGTTACACTAGCATGACAAACATGTGTAGACAAATCATTTTTCAAAGAAACATTTTTCTTTAAACAAACTTCTAAATCCTTTGAAATTGAAGCAATTTTTATTTTCAAAGAATCATTCTCTTTTACAACAAAATCAAGCTTGAAGTTAAATCCTTACTTTTCTTCAAAACAATATTGCAATCATTTTTATTTTTCAAAATTTTATTTTCATTAAGGGCAAGTTCTAGTTGAGATTTCAGTGAATCCCTTCATTAGAAATCTTCACTTTCTCTTGCAAAACCAAATCAAGCTTTGAAATCAAATCTTTATTTTCTTTATTTAATCCAAAAGTCTTCTTTTTTAAAAGATTATATTTTCTAACAATTTTTCACATACAATGGATAGTTCTTCATTCAAGGCATTGGCATCAACATAATCATTACTAGAAGAACTAGCATCATCATTATCTAATTGAGATTCCGAATATACCTCAAGGGAGTCATTCCCTTGGACCATGTAGCATTGTTGCTCGGATTCTCCACTAGATTCATCCTCCGTTTGAATTGGCAATTGAAGCTTAGAGGAGGTCAACGTGTTTCACACTGCAAAGGCGGAATCACAGTTAGAAACTAAGCACAAATATTTTTTGTTAAGCGTGCTTCTAAGTGCCTCAAGGGCTTTTGCATTGGCCTCTATATGCTTGCTATTATCAAGATAGGATTTCTTGGTAGCGGCAAGGAAAACATGCAAGCCTAGGGTTTTTAGATACATGAACATTCTAAATTTTCACATGTCAATGTTGGAGACATCAAGCATGGGAGGTGTCAAGCAATCCATGAGTGTGTGTAAACAAACACTGTGCAAATACAAATGATAGATTAGCTAACCAACATCACACTCCTAGGTGGTTAAACCAAATATCAGGAGCTTAGGCTCTGATACCAATTGTAAGTACACCTAGAGGGGGTGAATAGGTGTACGGCTAATCTAATGAACAAAATGTGGAAATTAAAACTAAAATTGCAACACACTTCGTGTAACCAACGAGTGTAGCCGAATTTCCGGTGAAGGGCTCTGGACTAACTCCTCTTGATTCCTCTGAATAAGAGTTGAGGTGCTATATGAAGCTCTCGTGGTTGAACACAAGTGAGGTACACACAAACAAGCCAAGCATATAATATATGAATGATCAATGTGAAATGATGCAAGGCACAAAGTAATAGAGAGAGTTTAGAGTCAATGGATCAAACGCAAACACTGAGATTTGTTTCGAGGTTCGAGTACCCAGCTCTACGTCCCCGCCTTCACACAGAAGGATTTCCAATCCACTAACTTGTCCACACAGGACTCCCACACAGGGAACCTCCATTGAGGATTTGGGACAAATACAATACGGGAGTACACAACTCCTCTCTCAACCAATACAACCTCTCACTAGAGGCAAGGCACAATTCACAACAAACACCTCTACACTTAGAGGGTTAGGCACTTAGCCAATACAAAACAATCACCTCACACTTGAGGGATTCCAACACAAACTCCACCTCTCACTAGAGGGAGCCAAACCCAATCTCTACCTCTCACTAGAGGGAGCAAACCCCCACTCCAATAATCAACCTCTACACAAGAGGGATACCACAAATAAAGAGGGTTAACAACTAGGTGGTCTATCTCAACCACAAACAACTTCT
The DNA here is from genome assembly GCA_038442645.1 of Agave tequilana. Taxonomy (NCBI): domain Eukaryota; kingdom Viridiplantae; phylum Streptophyta; class Magnoliopsida; order Asparagales; family Asparagaceae; genus Agave; species Agave tequilana. The sequence goes on from JAVJIF010032180.1 coordinate 28,638, forward strand.
GCCACAAAGATAAAGATCCTAATAGATAGGATAGAATGATATGCTCAAGTGTGGAAAATCAAGATGTTGGAAATCAAATAACAAGGAAAAATACTTGGGAAAACAACTTAATATTTGATAGAAATGAAGAACAAAGCAAATATCCCAAATCTATATTTTTCTTTGATTTTTCCAACTCTTGAAAACAAATAAAGAATGATCTTTAAACCAATAAACTCTTTTGAAAACTAGCTTTTAACACACTAGAGAGTAGGAAATTTTTGGCTCAAAAATTCTTAGAGAAAACCAACACCAAATGGGTATTTATAACCCCAAAAAGAATCTGCCCGTTGGCAGAGAAAAAGGCCCAGAATGGCCTACCGGTCGACCGGCCGGTCGACCGGCCAACAGTCAAAAATTTGACCATTGAGCCTTCCGGTCGACCGCCCAGTCGACCGGCCCTGAACCAGAGAGCAACGGCTCTCTGGCCGGTCGACCGCCTGGTCGACCGGGGCAACCCGAGAGTAGGTTGCCTTCAGTCGGTCGACCGCTCGGTCGACCGGCCAACTGATATGACCTTGTGCACATTCTTGTGCACGTCCGGTCGACCGGTCCGGTCGACCGGTCGGTCGACCGCCAGAGCCTGGCAGACAAAAAATTAGAACTTGAAAATTGAGTTTTTAAATACAAAATAAATCCCATAAAATCTCTAAAAATCCACAAAAATAGTTTTCGCATAATAATTTGATATACAAACATGTGTGAAAAATTCAACACATATTTCAAACAATTTGAACCATTTTTGTGTTATGGAAATTTTACCGAAAACCAAATCCGTATTTTCCAAAACTTGAATTTTTGAAATGAAAAAACCGTTTTGTCTAAAACTCATCCAAATACAAAAACATGATATGAAACAACATTTAGGCATGTTGTATATGAATATAATCTAATATACATGAAATAGATATATATCAATATTTTGACTTAAAATCCAAAAATACGTTTTGTTAAAATACCAAAACACCAAACTCATGAAATAGACTATCAAACTAAGTTTGTTTAAATAGTTGAAGCATACATGTATATAGAACAAATCTAATATACATAAAACATGTAAACTTGTTTTGATACTATCTATACATGAAAATCAAGATCGGTTAAACTAAAAATCGAAAACCAAATCAAAGCATGAAACGTGTGTGTTGTGAACTTGAGCAAACCACACTATCTAATCTTTACAAATGGATCTAAAATATAAACTTAAACAATGTACCTGTTTGACGGGAGAATAGGGTTCCTTGTAAATTTTCCTTGAATCAATTGAAAGATTACAATGGATTTACACTCTGATTACAAGAGAGGGAAGATGTTGAGACTTGAATCTCCCCTTTGTTTAATGTTGGGTTCTTCAGGTGGCGGTGGAAAGTGAATCTTGTTTTTCGTTGACCGGGTGAACGTTAAGAACTCTTGGGGATCTTCTCTTTGGATGGTCGACGAAGTGACACAGCTCCTGATTGATCAGGAATCTCAAAGAGATTGTATGCAAAGATTGTCTTGTACGCAGCAAGTTGTTTGAAGAGTTGAACTCCCTTTCCTTTTCTGTGGAAGCTCACAAGTCAAATTCTTCTCCCAGAATTATCTGACCGACCGACCGACCCCTTCTCAATAGCAAGCAAGGCTATTTATAGAGGTATCAGAGGCGAACGTGCCCCTAAAAACACTCCATAATGGGGGATTAACTTCCTCCTTATGTGGGCAGTGATTGATCCCATAACAAGGGCAGTTATAACTGAGACGCGGGTTTCAACCCTCGCGCCTTGGTGCTGCAGTGATGCTGAGACGCAGGTTTCAACCCTCGCGTCTTGCTGCTGCAGTGATGCTGAGACGCGGGTTTCGACCCTCGCGCCTTGGTACTGCAGTGATGCTGAGATGCGGGTTTCGACCCTCGCGTCTTGCTGCTGCAGTAATGCTGAGATGCGGGTTTCGACCCTCGCGCCTTGGTACTGCAGTGATGCTGAGACGCAGGTTTCGACCCTCGCGCCTTGGTACTACTGCAGTGATGCTGAGACGTAGGTTTCGACCCTCGCGCCTTGATACTGCAGTGATGCTGAGACTAGCCCTACGTCTGGAGTTCTGCTTTTTGATGACTTGTCTTTTAATAATTTTTAGACAGCCTACAGAACCCCCTCCAAAGTTTTCGATATTCCGCGGTTGGCTGGGACGGATTTCGAAATACTTTGGACTCTAGCTGAATTCACCCTTCTCATGATTGGACAGACAATGCTCCGAGCTTGATCTTGTTTGAAGTATGGCCTTCGTGAGTGTACTGTTGAACTTTTTGAAGCCGTCAAAAAATGATCGTGGCGAGTGTCTAGATACACAGCCTAAACCTCCCCGATGCTCTGGGTTTGTCGTTGGTGTACTTTAAACCAGGGGTGAACAGTCATCTGCTTGTGCCAGTGTACTGTTGAACTGAATTGCAGAAGCAAGGACTGAATGCAAGTCCTGCAGACGTAGGGGTTATGCTGTTTTAAAGACGCGCCTTCTGTAGGGATGTGTCTTTTGGGATGAAGACGCGGCTGTCGCTCTGTGGAGTAGACGCGGCTTTGGCCTAGTTGAAAAGGCGCGACCTTCAGAGGGACGCGTCTTTTGGGATGAAGACGCAGCTGTTGAATGCGAATCCGTGCTGTGAGCGCGTTGCCACGTGTCCTGTAGAATTGAGGGGACATCTTCTTTTTGGCGTGCGAATTTCGCGCTGCATTTAATACGCTTTCCACGCGTCAGGCAGAGATTAGGCGTCGAGCCAAGCGCCGCGTATCTCTGCGAATCACTGTGCCTATAAAAGGCAACAGTCTTTCAAGAGTCATCATCAGACTCTTCTTCTTCATTTGAACCTCTTAGGGTTAAGAAAGCTTGAAGCTTTTTTGTTCTTCTCGTTTCTTTCATTCCCAACACCGATTCCATGGTCGCAATGGCACCAAAGGCTAAGCATGCTGCTTCGCCTTCCAAGGCCATCGTTCCTGAGACCCAAATGGGTGGTTCCTCCATACAGGAATCCCCTATTTCAGGTATTTAAAACCATCGGACTTGGTTTCCGCCATTAAAGGGGCTTACAGAGTTCTTTTAACTCTTAAATCCCTTTTGAATGTGAACCGCCAACGCGGGCTCATGCCCGTGTTTGATCTTCAGGCGCGGTTCTTGAGTCGATAGACAAGACGCAGGTTTTGATGACCTCTGCATCTTTTATCCGCTTGAGTTCGTACCTGTTTGTTGAACACAGGGCCCCATTGAGCCTTGCGTTTTGGATCCAATACTTAGAATATTTCTAAGTGTGAGGGATTCAGGCGCAGATTTCTTACGATTCTTGCGTCTTGTGAGATCAGACGCCGGTCTTAATGAATCTTGCGTCTGAGTCCGATACTTAGAAATTTTCATAAGTCCTGGATTTTTAAAACGCGGGCTCCATGCTAGCCTCGCGATCTTTGGATCTGGACGCAGATTTTGATGATCTCCGCGTCTGGGTTCATTTCTGCGTTTGAGTTGCAAACACTTAATCATTTTCTTTCAGATTTCTGATCAAATGTTATTTTCTTTTGCAGTGCGATATTCCTCCAACCCTCTATCCAAAAAGTGCCACTTTGGACATGTAGGCGGTGCTGACCACAATCTGACCTTTGTGTTGCAGAAGACTGCTCCTGTGACTACTGATAAGTCGAAGGAGCGAAAGGAGAAGATCTCTAAAGTCAGCATGAGGACCCTCCGGGAAATTATCACCGACGGAGTGTTTGAGACGGATTCGCGCACTCCGTTAAAGAAACCTGTCTTCTTTTTTGGCGATGACATTGACGAGGATGGTAGTGCCTTGCATGACGGCGATTACAAGTGGCTTCGCCAGATAGGGGATAGGAAATTCTTTCTTCCCAATATGGAGAGGATGTATCCCTATCCTATCTCCAGCACATGTCTGTTCACCGTGCAATGGAATGGGATCTTACCCGATCTGTCTCCGGTGTCTCTCTCGGCATACTAGGCGCCAAAGGAGTACACTCTGGCGGTCATGGGAAAGAGGTTTTGGTTTGTTTCCCGGATTGGTCAGACCTGAGTATCCAAGAGGGGAAACCCCTCGGCTCGGCACTACCTTCATCAATCAGTTCATGAAGGTAAGGGGTGATTTTCCCGTTGACTTCCGCCCGCTCGGGTGGGTTCATTCTTCTGACAGATCCTGGTGGGGCAAGATGGTGGGATTTGTCCTCGTCGAACTCGGAGCTCTGCTGGAACAGGTGGGGCTGCATCACGCGGTCAGGGCTATGCAGTATGGCCTGCCGCAAAGTTCTCATAACTTCTACGGCATCCTGGAGCATTATAACCCTTTGACGGGGACATTTTTTACTCCGGCCGGAGAGATGGGGCTCGCCCTTCATGAGCTATATGAAGTTTTGGGGCTGGTTATGGGAGACGCCCCTTATGAAGAATATGTTCCAACTTCTGAAGAGCTTCATCTATTGAGGAAGGAGAGCCCTCAAATATATGAGACCTATTGGGAAGTGTTGTGTCACTTCCACATCTGCGGTCAAATAACCTCCTGGAGGGCCAGGGGTGTCAAGCAGATGTCTTGGACGAGCTACCTGTTTAATGGTATAACTGAGAAAGATCACTCAGTGACCATTCTGGCTCCTAGTACCGACGAAAAAATCGCTGAGAGGATTGACGCCTCTGTGAGCTCTTACACCACGGAGTCGAATGAAGACACTTTCAAACCTGATACGGTTTTTGAAAGTTTTCATCATCAAGCCCGGGTCCCTATTTCTGACCGGGCGCTATTGGCGGGCTTTCTCATGCTGTGGCTGAAGCGCTGCGTAGTGCCGACACTGCCGCATGAAGTGATTGTCGCCGATGTGGTGTACCCGACGGTCTTGTTGGCCTATGGCAGGTCTATCGCCCTCCTTCCAGCAATGGTGGCTGGAATCCAAAGTGGATTACGGGCTCTGGTTCAAAGCCTGTGCAAAGTGGAGGCCATCGTCGACTCCAAAGGTAGACCAGAGGTTGACTCGGAGGGGAGGCCAAGAGTGAAGACCCCCAACCCCAGGATCGAGCTTCCATACACGTACCTGATGGCTTGGTACGTTATGCACTGCCCTTCACTGATGACGCCGGTGTCTCTATCCGAGGGGTTTGTCCCTTTTGTGTAGAAGCTGGAGAACTCAAGCTGGTCTTGTTATTATATGTTCTATGTTCGGAAATGTATTCTGAACGTTTCGAACTACCATCTCGACCGCTGCTTCCCCGAGATTACTGGTGCATCTTACGGGGATAAATTTGCTGACCTTGCGGGACCAGATGACTTCACAAGGTTGCCATCGGGAGTCTTCTGGTGGCTAATTAATATTAGACCCGGGTACCTGCTCTTTCGGCAAGGGAACTCATGTACGATCGAGCCCTATATGCCGAACCGTTTTGCTCGACAATTCGGTTTGACCAATTATATGTTGGTAACCCCAATGCCAAACTCTCCTTCAGCGGGAATTTGTTTGAAGGTGCTCGGGCCTGGTATTACAGTGTGGCTGGAGGGACAAAAGCTATTTTCAGCTTGCCTCACAAGACGCCCAACTGCTACACGAGCCTCAGTTTCTGCACTTGGTATTCCCAGGCTAGCAAGATGCCTGATTTCTCAATAAATTACTCATGTATCAAGAGCATTAAAGCGTCTTATAAGGACAAATTGGTGTCCAACAAACGCGTGCGAGGCATGGAGGAATACCAGGCAGCTGAGAAAGAGGCAGGAGGGGAGACAGGGGGGAGACAGGGAGCAGCAGTACCCAAGGAACAGCCTGCTAAAAAGCGTCGACGGGCTGTGTCCAAACGTCCCCATGGCTCTACTTCCAAGGGTGAGCCTGTTCCGAAGAAGGCTAGGAGAGATTCGGGGGCTGAAGCTTCAATGTCCGAGGTCGTCCCTTCTGGTGTTGAGGAACAGAGGGAGGAAGAGGAGGAGGAAGAAGAAATCCCCCTTCTTCGTCCTCGTGGACTACGCAGCAGGGGCCCCGTGATCTTAGAAGAAGGGGAGCTCGCAGATGAACCCGCTACAACTGAAGAGGCTGAGCAACTCGAGGTTGACCTGGTAGGAAGGGATGATGTTGAGATTCCAGGGGTCTCAACTCAGCCAGGGTCTTCTTCAGTTCAAGAGAGGAGGGGTGAGGAGCAACAGCCTGGGTCTCCTACTGTATTGATGCCCAGCTCGCGAGCAGTCGATCCCAGCCCTACTACTGGGGTACTTGGTGGCAAGGTCTCGATTGCCGAGGCCTCTTGTGTTGAACTATCGTCTTCATCGTCCGGAGAGCATGAATATTATTCTGGCGATGAAGTCGATTTTGATGATGAACCCGCTCTTCCAGATCCGAGTAAATTCTCACATATTTCAGAGGAAGAGATACAAGGGTGTGACCCTGTGACGGTTTCGCCAATAGCAACAATCGCTGCTGCTGAAGGTACTCTCGTTGTCTTTTTGACCCGGCTTCTCCTTTAGCTAGGGAAAGGTTCTGACATTTCCTTTTAACTTTGTGTTATAGGGCTGGTCGCCGACAGTGAAGCTACAACTTCCTCTCAGATTGAGGAAATGATACAAGAGTTGGCCCAGCAGGAGGGCCTTGAGGCTCCTACTACCGGAATGCCTCAAGAGAGGGTAACTATCGAAGTTGGGGAGGCCTCAACCCTACAAGATCTGCCCAGGAATTCATCATCTTCAGATCCTCAGCCTGGTAAGGGGATATTGACGCATTAAAAATTTCTTTCTTTTATTGTGATGTTTGATGTTTTGGTGGTTGGCAGAGAGTGCTGGGGTAGCTCCAGTAGAGGATCTTGCGGCAAGCCTTGAGGCAGAGGGTGGTACAGTTCAAACCTCGACCGAGGAACCCGACGTTGCCAGGTTTGCTGTCACTTCAGTCGCCGTGGAGGCTGCTACAACAATAACCGCCCCAGAAGTGTCGGGACCATCTCAGCTCCTGACGAACCTGTCGTTGACATCCCTCCTGTGCAAGATGAACCGATTCCCGTTTCTCTCGCCCTGTAATGGAAAGGGATCCGGGAGTTCATCAGCAGGGCTCTCTCCAGCTAATGATATCATGGAAGAGCTGGCACGTCAAATGGTGCAGCAGTTTTTTGCTTCCATGCGATCATGCATTGACCTCATCCTTTCTGGGGGCAGCTCTTTTGAGTTTGCCCGAATACTTCTCGAAAATCAGATTGAGAACATTGGTCATACTGGGGGTCCTTCGCAGGCTAGGGCATGCCTGATGCTGGTGGAGCAGCTGGGAAGCCTCTGAAAGAGCTCAAGTCCCTGGAAAATGCTGGTTCAGTAGACGAGGCTCGGACAACTCTGGATAAGCTTCTTGCTGCTCAAGAACATGAGCGAAAGGAGATGGAGGAACAAATAGCAGAGGAGGCCCGTCATCTTCAGCATTTCCAAGCTGACCACCAAAGGCTGATTGGCGATTCAAAGGAATCTGAAATCGTCATACAGAGCGCAGAGCAGGTTATTGCCACTGCTCGAGCTACCATAGCCAAGGCAGAAGCCTTGATTAAGATCAATGAGCAGAAGCTTGCTGCTGCCAGGAAGAAGTTGGAGGAGCTGAAAACTGCCAAGATACAGGCTGAAGAGAACCTTTCTACTCATTCCTCCAGACTGGAGTCTCTTCAAGCACAGCTAGCTGCGAAGAAATTTTTGTCCGAGGAGTTGCGGGTCCAAGCTCTGATGGAGGTTGAGAAAGCACGCCAGCACGAGATGCATCGTCTCCGAGAACAAATCCGTTCTTTGGCGAAGCAAGATTATTAGCCTCCTTTTTTTTGTCTAAAAAAAAAACTTTACTTGTCAAGAGCGTCTGTATTACTTTTACCATTTTTGAATCAAATAATAAGAGTTTCCAGAACTTTGCTCCATTTCAAGTTTTTTTTTTTGCTGTGAATGAGAACTCAATTTTATAATTGCAGCTCGTGACTGTAGTCTTTAGTTGGCCATAGACTTAGGCTGAACTGAGTCCTTAGCCAAAACGCGGTTCTGATTTATAATGGAGACGCGGTCTTGGAAAACGCGTCTCTAACCCGCTAATGGAGGCACCGTGGAGACGCACGGGCTCTCCTTTTTTTTGAAAAGACGCGGTTCTGATTAGGGAAGGACGCAGATCCCCGGACGCGGCCCTTAATTCTGTCAGGCTGCAGAATTCAGGATATAGTGGGGACGCGGTCCTTAAGCTCCTCAAGACTGATGCATGAAACTCAGCTGATTGATGGGGACGCGGCACAGTCTTAGTAGAAACGCGTCTCTGGACCCTTGATATTGAGTTTATGATAAGAACACAATTGTCGTCTCGCAATGGAGACGCAGTTCCAGGATCCCTGTAAATGACATAGGCCTTCTCTGTTGAGGACGCAAGTTTCGGAACGCAGCTTTCAAGTTTTATGTGACTTCAAGGTGCGATCTCGGAATGGGCCCCATTTGCTGAGGGGACGCGGCTCTGAACCACTCCAAGGGACGCGGTTACGGAACTCTTAACAGGAATGAGAAGGACGCCGCCTTCGAGTTCACAAAGGGACGCGGGTTTCAGGACGCGACCCTTGGGTCTGCGTTTCTCCCAAGTGTTACATGCAGCTTGTCTTAAAGATCTTGTTAGATCTTTAAATGTCACATCGGCGTTGACGATTGGGGACTTGTGTCCTCCGATGTTTCCCGAAGCAGCAGTCCACGCGTCAGCCCTTCATCGGGCTTAGACATTAATGTCTTTAAATGCCAAGTCGGCGTTGACGGTTGGAGGCTTGCGTCCTCGCCGCTTCCCGAAGCGACAATCCACGCGTCAGCTTTTCATTGGGCTTTGACATTCGTGCGGGAATTAAGGCCAATGGCTCTGATTAGTGCGCCATTAATTACAGGCTTTATGGGTTGCCTATAAATAGGCCTCACCCCCTTAACAGTCCATTACTTAGACTGTTTTCCCTTGAGAGCAGGCGCTCTGAGGGAATTCATCTTCTTTCTTCAAAAACTTCATCTTCTTCCTTCAATGGGATTTGCCCCCATGGACGACGACGACCCAAAGCTTTCATGCTTTTCTTTAATCTCTCCAGAAGATTATCACTGTCAAGTGATTTCAAGATCAAAAAGCGTCTCTTTGAGTACCTTTTATGTCCGCGCCTTGATGCAGAAAGTTCAACCTTTAAAGGGTTATTCTGCGGGTAGGAATTACTTGTCTGCCATGAAATATTTAGCCCAACTGAGTTTCAGTTTTGCTGTCCCTTGAAGAGATTCATCTTCTTGACCTTCTCTTGAAGTCTGACTGGTGCGCCCATTATTTGAAAGTTGCGCCTTTTAGACTTCCTGATGAAGTGCGAGTTGATTGAGTCTGAACTCTGACTCAAAATCCCTTGGACGCGAGTGTAATGGGCTTTACACCTGGACTGCGAGCTTTACATACAGAACTCGCGTTTGAGGCTGTTGACTTAGAAGAACTTTAACTCAGGCCGAAGGCTTCAGACTTGAATGTAGCAACCCTTGTTTCTCAAACAAGGATATGGCAATTTTCGCGTCTGGTTCTCTTCGCGTCTTTATACTTTAGACGCAGGTCTTAAATTAGGCCGCGTTCAAGTCTGCGTGTCTTCGAAGTCCACAACTTTGATTGCGTCTGTTTCTGTCATAACAGAGTTTTGACTTGCTGCGTGGGTCATCCCGCGTCTGAAGACCACAGTCATAGCCGCGTCTGTTCCTCAATCTTTCTGTTTCTGGATTCTAATCTCCTAGTTTTTTTACTTCTCGCAGGTAGCCTCAATCATCCTTTCGCATATTCGCTGGGCCCTTGGGAGAATATATCGGCCAGCGAACTTGTTCGATGGTCGACCATTGGAGGAGAAGTCATGGCTCCTGTTTACGGGAGACGAGGATTTGACATCCGCCGAGACCTCATTGGACACGATGCACCAGTCATGCTTCCGGTTCGTCATGGTCACAGTGGGTATGGCGGTGGATATGGTGGTGGGTATGGTCCTCCTGCAGGTCACTGGAAAGAGGACGTCACCTGTAAGGTCTCGAATCCTCAACAATCTTTACCCCAGAAGTGACATCGACAAAAAATCCATGTTCATTGGATGACTTTCTGGTGGTAGAGATGTTCATCAACGAAGGATCATGGCCTGCACCAGTTGGTCAGGTGGAATCAGAAGGTTCTGCTGCATTTCGACCTCAAGAAACACCATTGTTCTTGGTCAACGATGGACTCCTTCGATGTTTACGTCATGCATTATGATGTAATCAGCATCCGATCGTTACAATAGTGCTCAGCCCTTCTTTGGCGCTCTTCCAAACATCTTGTATTTGGAGTGGTGAGAATGCTTCAGGGAGTGAGTGCAACCTTTCACTGAGAGAGGGACTTCTTTGTACTCCTGTATTGTAACACTCAATCTTATTGTATAAGAGAGCGTTTTGTATCACTTTCATATATAACTAAAAGCGACACTTTTTCCTTGTCTTCTTCTATTGTCTTGAATTCCTTTTTTGTATTGAAAATCAGATGAATAGAAGTAAAGGATCTTTGACTTGTCAAAATATGATAATAATCTTAACGAGTCAAAGTCTGTAGAAAGATCCGATTTCTGGAACCCAACAATGCTGTCAGAGGTGTGATATTAACTTGACAGAATTGAGATAATTCTTGTGGACCTGCCAATCTATAAAGGAGAGTGACAAGTGGAATTTGTACCCCCAGGGAGGATGAGTTTTCATCAGAGGTTTGAAATTAACTTGACTAAGACCCAGCTGAGGATTTAGTGAAAACACTGTTAACGGTGTAATGTTAACCTAACAATGTTTTTAAGTGGACTTGTTATTCTGTTGACGAGGATAACAAGTGAGACTAGACTCATGGGGAATCTAGGAAGACTTTTTTCGTCAGAGGTGTGACTTAACGGGTTGAATATAGTCTTGTCAGAAGTGTGATGTTAACTCGACAAGGGTGTGAGTCAGAGGTGTAAGATTAACTTAACTCAAGGGTATTCCAGCTTCATTTGGGAAGACTGAACGTGTCACTGTCATAGGTGTAATGTTTAACTTGACAGTGAGGGTAATGCTAGAGGTATAATTTTGAACTTGGCATTGGTCATCTCGACTTTGACAAGGAAGTCTGAGGGAAAGTCATAGCCATGAGTGTATTGTTAAACTTAGCAATGACTTGGACGCTAGAGGTGTGGTGTTAAACTTAGCATCGTTCATTTCAGCTTCGATATGGAAGTCTGAGGAAAAATGACTGTCAGAGGTATAATATTGAACTTGGCAGCACCTTGATTACTGTTAGAAGTGTAATGTTAAACTTAACAGTAATTTGTCAGAGGTGTGGTATTAACTTGACAGAAATTGACTCGTGATGGGAGCAATTTGAGGACCTGCCATTCTACTGATGAGAAGTGACAAGTAGAATTTAAAATGTCAGAGGTGTAATTTTAACTTGACAGATTTGAAGACTTGTTACCCCATATAGAGTTGACAAGTAAGGTTTGTACTCGATAGGGAGTATTGAAAATTTTCATTACCAGAGGTATAGTGTTAACGTAGCAATGATTGTATTTTGTAGACCTACCATTCTGTGTATGAGAATTGGTAAGGGATTTTAGAGGAGAGGGTGGAATCTTGTCCACTTAGGATTTTTAGCAAACCCTCAGCTATCAACGGATTTGAGGTGCCTTTACCAACTACCGTTTGAGTTGGGCTAGCCATGCTATTCCCCTCAGCATGGTGAGTTGTCGAAGACTTATGTTGGGCTTAGAAGCCAACATTTTCCTCTGTCCTTAGCCGTCGGAGACGTCGGACATTAATGAAGAGAGCAATATTAAAACCAAGTTTCGCCTTTCATTTCTTTATCAATATTTACATCATGCATCATGGTACAGTCAGTGCCCGATTAGCTTGTCACCGATCTACCGTGATATGACCGAATAAAGGAAAGAAACTTTTCTTGGATCTGGAGCTTTGATCAGAGGTGTACTTTTAACTTGATCAGCGGAAGAGTACTATTAAGGATAGTACTTCTTCAGGAACCTGCCATTGATCGGCATCATGAGTGTATCGCCATTTGAAGTTATGAGGCGATATGCTCCATTTGAGTAGACTGACTCTACTACAAATGGTCCTTCCCATTTAGGCTGAAATTTTCCTTTTGTCTTATGTGTCATCACCATAGGTCTTCTGACGGCTAAGACAAGGTCACCTTTCTTGAAAGTTCGCACCTTAACTTTCTTGTTGAAGGCTCTGGTAATCCGGGCTTGGTAGAGCTCGATTTGTTGTTGGGCCTGCAGACGTTTATCATCTAAGGCCTCCAATTCTTGGAGTCGCTGTCGATGCTTCTCCTCACTTGTCATCTCCGCTGTCAAGGCGACGCGTAGAGATGGAATTTGGACTTCTAGTGGAAGCACGGCTTCACACCCATATACCAACGAAAACAGAGTAGCTTTAGTTGGGGTTCGAACAGTTGTGCGATAGGCCCATAAGCATTCGCCTAACTTATCGTCCCAGTCTCGCTGACTTTTCGAGACAAACTTCTTGAGAAGTTTGCCAATGGTTTTGTTGAAAGCTTCTGCGAGACCGTTAGCGGCGGGGTAGTATGCCTTGAGGACACACTCTGGATTCTGAACTTAGCGCAGAACCTCTGGAAAGCTTGACTGACGAACTGGGGTCCATTGTCATGGACGATTCGCCGAGGTACACCAAAACGGTAGATGACGTGATGTTTAACGAATTTGATCACATCAGATGACTTTACCTCCTTCAAAGGAATGGCCTCAGCCCATTTGGAGAAGTAGTCGGTTATGGCTAAAATAAACCGATGTCCTTTTGATGATGGTGGGCTGATAGGGCCAACTACATCCATCCCCCACATCTCAAATGGCCAGGTAGAAGTCGTAGAGTGAAGGTACCCTGGGGCTTGATGGATGAAATCACCATGCACTTGGCAGGCGTGACATCTTTTGGCATAGGTGATGGCGTCAGCGATCATCTTAGGCCAATAATATCCCAACCTTTGGAGTCGATTCGCAAGTTTTGGGCCGGGTTGATGGGCTCCACACATACCGTCATGGGCTTCTTTCAATACCTCCTGTGCCTCTTTTTGCGATAGGCAGCGAAGTAAGATCCCGTCATGCGATCGACGATACAACGTTCGTGTGATCGCATTATAGTAGAATTTGGGGGCTTTCCTTCAATGGTAGCCGCTTCCTTGGTGTCCTCAGGCAGGATACCATACAAGACATAGTCAATGTAAGGAAATCGCCAGTCTCTAAGCTCTGGACCGGTTGACGACTCAAGAGCTTCTTTGTCTTGACAATCTCCCGTTGGCTCCTGGTAGTCCTCAAGAACAATTCTCGGGCAATATAAGTCGTGGCTGTGGACAAATATTTTCTCTACTACTCCAGCTGGAAGAGCTAAGGAGGCAGCGAGAGACGCCAGTGCATCTGCATGCGCATTTTGCTTGCGTGGTACATGGTCAATGTAGAAGTTTGTAAACCTCTCGGCCATGTGGACAGTTGCGTTGTAATAGGGTACTAGATCTTCATGTCTGACTTCGTACTCCCCGCGAACTTGGTTGACGATAAGTTTAGAGTCACCATATGCTTCGAGATTTTTAACGCCAATCTCATCGGCGAGTTGCATCCCAATCAAGAGGGCATTGTACTCCGCTACATTGTTGGAACAAGGCTCGGTTAATGAGACAGCTCGAGGAATCACATAGTTCTGTGGGGAGACGAGTACTACCCCTACTCCTGCTACTATATGTCCTTTTGGGCCTGTTCTCGATGCACCGTCAAAGAAAAGTTGCCACACTTGCCTTTCAAAGGATGTCTGGGTCTGGCAGACTTCAGCGACCTCATCTGGGAGATCCTCGTAAAGTTTGGCAGCCCTCGGATCTGGATGCTCCGCCAGGAAATCCGCCACCGCTTGTCCCTTCACGGCTTTTTGTGGTAAAAAGTGCATTTCATATTGGGATAGCAATATGGCCCATTTTGCCAGTCGGCCGTTTAACGATGAAGGCTTTGTCATGAGTAACCTCAAGGGGTTGACTTTTGATATGACGTTTATAGTTTGGCCTACCAAATAGTGTCGCATTTTCTGAACAGCGAACACCAATGCCAGACATTCCTTCTCGATCGGGTTGTACCGGTGTTCGGCCCCGATCATTGTTCTACTCAAATAGTAGATCGCTTGCTCTCGTCCTTGATCATCGTTCTGAGCTAATAAAGCTCCTAAAGAATGATCCATCGCTCGGACGTATATCAGGAAAGGTTTTCCGGACACCGGAGCTGCAAGGACTGGTGGTTGTGTGAGGTACTGTTTAATTTCCTCAAATGCTTGCTGGCAAGCGTTGTCCCAAATGAACGAAACACCCTTCTTCATTAATTTGGTAAAGGGTTGGCATCTTCCGGAGAGATTTGAGATGAACCTTCGGATGTACGCCAATCGTCCTTGCAATCCCCTGAGCTCCTTGAGGTTTCTCGGAGGTTGCATTTCCTGGATAGCGCGAACCTTTTCCGGATCCAAATGAATTCCCGTGGAGGTTACGACAAATCCTAGGAATTTGCCACTGGCCACCCCCAGGAAGGATTTGGTGGGGTTCATCTTCAATTGATGGGCCCGCATGATGTCGAAGACAACCTTTAAATCAGTTATATGATCACCTTTGCGCGGCTTTTTACTGCGATGTCGTCAACATAGCATTCCACCGTTTTGCGCATGTGTTCGTGAAAAATGGCATTCATAGCCCTTTGATATGTCGCCCCTGCATTCTTTAGTCCGAAGGGCATGACGGTGTAGCAGTATACCCCCAGTGGTGTCCTGAAAGAGGTATGTTTTTCGTCGTCAGGATACATTTTGATTTGATTATATCCTGAAAATCCATCCATGAAGGACATTCGCTCGAATCCACACGTATTGTCAATCATGACATCTGTGATTGGCAGTGGGAATTCGTCCTTAGGACAGGCCTCGTTTAGATCACGAAAATCAATGCAGATCCGGATCTTTCCGTTCTTTTTAGCAACGGGGACGATGTTGGCTATCCAATCAGGATGTTGTTCTTCCCTAATGAAGCCAGAGTCTATAAGCTTTCTGACTTCTGATTGAATTGCCTCCATTACTTCTGGACGGAATCGTCGCTGTTGTTGTTTGACAGGCTTTACGCCCGTATTAATATTGAGGCGATGCATAGCCACTCGAGGATCAAGCCAAGGCATGTCCTCGTAATTCCAGGCGAAGACATCTATATATTCTTGTACAAGAGATATTAGATCCTTTTTCTCAGAAGGTGACAGGCCTTCGCTTATAAAGATGGGCTTAGGATTAGCCTCATCTCCTAGATTGATCTGAACAACCTTATCTTCTGTGGGTGGTTCGCGCTGTTCAAAGCGAGTATCCCAAAGAGCATTTAAATGCTTGATCCAAGGATCTGTATCGGATTGGATCATTTCTTCATCTCCGTCTTCCAGGTGGCTTGTTGAAACCATATTTACTGAAAGTTCTTCGAATATGTTGCCGACACTAATATCTGACTCCCACGATGATGTGCCCGATGAGTAATCATGGCCTAATGACTCTTCAGAGTCAGAGGCCGATGGGATCGGGGTTGACACATAGCCCAACCCCCTGCGAGTCTGATGATAATAATCAGGGGTTTTCCCTTTTGGCACAAAAGATCGGAGTAGTGTTCTCCTTCCTTTGCCGAAATTCAACCCTGGACCGTTTGTCAGATCATACCCATGCTTTCCATCATTCTGAGTGCATTTGGCTCATAATGACCGAACTGAGGGGGTTCCTTCTCGCTTTCTGATTCTTCACGGGACATTGGTTCGGACTTAATTCGCCCGAAAAGAATTGGTTTTTGGCCTTTCCGTCTTGCTGGAACCATGAATATTGATTCTTGTGCATTACCGGCATCTCGGTATGTTTCGAAGGACGATTTCACTGGTACATGCAATGATGTCAAAGCATCCATTGCCGACCAGAGGTCATCATCCACTTCGGTACTAGTGTCTGACGGCACTGAATCAGAAGCGAACACAGAGAAATAAGCCAAATCTAATTCTTCATTAATATACCATCCGCCTACATCATCGGCGGTGTTATCAACATCGAGCTTATTAATGCTCGTTACAAGTGGATCTAGTTCCCACATGCACTCTTCTTTTTCTGGCTCGGTGTCGGCTTCATTACAGAGTCTGGCTCCTCTGGTTGCGGGATTTCATTTGTTTCCACAGAGTCCTGTACAGGAGAGAATCTGTGAAATAATTCTCGACTCCCTTGAACGGATGTCTTTCGGCAATCAACGTTCGAACCTTTCCACTCCCGTCGATGTATTTCATGACTTGGTGGAGGGTGGAGGGAACGATAGAATTACGATGAATCCATGGTCGTCCCAGCAGCAAATTGTAGGAAGTGTCGGCATCGATCACGTAGCATGTCACCTCCGACTTTAAGTCCCCGATCTGGCATTTGAGCTTGATCTTCCCCATTGGACGGGTACCATTGGCATTGAACCCATAAATGGTAGTCTGGGTAGCGCTCAACCGCGGGTAGGAATCCCTAAATGTTGCATGACCCGGCGAGGCATAATGCTCAGTGCGGACCCTGGATCTACCTGAATGCGGTTTACCTCAGATGATCCAATATACCCTGTGAAGTACAGGGGTCGATCATGTTTCCCTTTGACCTGCATATCTTCTGCTGTGAAGGTGATGCAGGGAGCATTTTGGGAAGCTTGGAGGCAATCCTCTACATCTTCCTCCTGTGGTCCAATCGGCACTTGGGTCATGAAAACCTCAGCATTAGCTAGGGCCTCTTGTAAAGCTTCTCTGGTTGACTTCGATAGCCTGAGGAGCTCATAAAGAGTAATTCGGGCCGGGATATTGGCCAATTGAGTCAGGACATCAAAGCGGTAAGGTGTTGTGGATCCTTCCGCGATGTCTTTCGAGAGAACTTTGAAAAATCGAAGCTCTTTCTGTCTCTCCACAGGTTGTTTTGTGGAGGGCTTGGCTGACTCTGTAGCGGGTTTTGGGGGAGTTGCCGCCATTTCGTCATACTTTTTCAAATATGACTGACCCGAACGGGTTTCCGCCACAAGTTGGTTGGGTTCTGTGGCCAGAGCTATTGTTTCCTCTTCTGAATCAGTCAGCGAGGGAACATCAGTCTCCGCTTCCCGAGAAGAGGCACATACCACATTACAGGATGAAGCTTTAGCTTTGCCTTTGGACTTTCTGCTGGTCACAGTGGTCCATTGCTGGCCGTCCACAAGGTCGGGATGAACCCACATGACTTCTCCCCGAGGTGTGGGAACAGGTACAAGGCCCTTCTCTTGCTGCTGGTGAGGGTCTATGTTGACCATCCTTAGCTCCCCTCTTGGGACAGGGACTACTCCAGAGGGTGTTGGAGGTTGTCTTCCAAACTGGAGAAATGACGTCATATTGGCTGTCACCTTCTTCTGCTCTGGACGGAGTTTTAATACCTCTGCGTCAATCAGAGCCTGAAGGATGTCCTTGAAGACATAACAGCTCTTGGTGGGGTGTCCCAGCATCCTATGATACAAGCAGTAGTTGGGACTATCGGTTTTACCGACTTCTTCAGGGCGCCTAGCTTCAGGAAGCTTCAGTCTGTTGCTCTTGTTAAGTAACTTGAAGAGCGAGTCGACATGCTCGTCCTTGAAGGAATACTGCTTGCTGGCGCGTGGTTGGCTTGAAGAACCACTTCCCTTGACCGGTTGAGGTTTGACAGGGGACTTGGTCTCTGTCGCCAAGTTATCCTTCCTTTTCGCTTGGAGGGATGTGTCTGGCGCACGCCTTATCGACCTCTCAGGTCTGGGTTTGTTTTCTTCTGCCCTAACTCGGGCGACAATTTCTTCAGCCTGTTCACCTTGCTGGATCAATTGTTTCCAGGTGCGGCTTTCGGCAACTCCTATTTGGGCGAGGAGCGAAGTTTGTAGATTGTGGCGGCATGTTTCCACCAGGGTGACCTGGGTCATACCGCTTGGACATCGGAGTGCTACATTCTAAAATCTTTCTACGAATGATTTGACAGATTCTCCCTTTCGCTGCTTGGTGGCCAAAAGAGTAGGCATGGTGACCTCTGAATCATCTTCAAAGAAGCGCGTTAGGAAGAGCTTCTCCAAATCGCCCCAATTCTTAATGGAGCCTTCTGGGAGCTTCATGAACCATTCAAAGGCAAGCCCTTTTAGGGTGCCGATGAACAAACGTGCCAGGATGGCATCGTTATCTACCACATTCCCTGTTTGAGACTTAAAGTAGTAGATGTGTTGGTTCGGTGAACCTTTCCCATCAAAAGCTTGGAGGGTCGGAGCCTTGAACTTGGGAGGGTATGGAACAAGGTCCCACTCAGTCGGATATGGCCGAACCACTCCTGCTTCTTGCAGGCCTTTCCGGTTGGTAAGGGCCTCAAGACGTTGCTCCAATTGATTCATTCTTCTAGAATGAACCCTTCCCTGGTCTCGGTCGTCTTTTCCTTGCGACGAGGATTTAGACGAACCAGAAGTAGGCTGCTCTTTCTCCTCTATATGTACAGAAGATGAGCTTTCTCCCTCTTTTCGTTTGCCTTTAGACTTTTTAGAGGAGGCTTTGTCGGTTGATTTCCTCTTGTCTTCAAGCAACTGTGCGAGCATCTGCTTGAGGGAGTCGATAGATTCTTGTTGAGCACGAATCATCTCGAATTGTTCCTTCTGGACCTGGGCTTGCTGCTCCAAGCGCCTAGCTGTCTCCTCAGGAGTGCTTGTCATATATATATAAAGGCCTCTTTCTCTATAGAAGAGTTTGAAGCCTGTGACTCTGCAATAGCGGAATGCGAGTCATTTACCTTAACGCCCCGAGCCAGGGCATTGTAGTCAATCGGGGGGATTGCCCCAGTCCGGGTGCGAGTGTGTCGGTACACTCCTTCCGGTTCTGTGTCAGACTCATCATCGGAGCTGACCGCAGGTTGCTTTCCCCTACTCCTGCTCGTCATGTTTGCAGTGAGCTCAGGATATTCAGTGTCAGAGAAAATCCTCCTCCTGTGAGAACGATTCCTTTTAGCTGATCGGGGAATCAGGGTCAGCTGTCTAACTAGAGACTGCTGGTTTGCACCTGAACTGCAACGGCATTGAGAGAGCATTGTGATAAGCCGTTCGCAGCAACATGACGAAGTGATTCGATTAGCACTTCTTTTCCTTGTCAAATAATCCCTTAGATCCGTGGGAGGGGGATCGAAGAGATTAGCCTCGCAATGTTGAGGGCGTCGCACAGCTGAGTCGCGAGGTTCGGAGACGCAGTTCTTGCGTCGTTGCTTCGAAACGCGAGTCTGGCATCTCTGCTGATAAGAGACACAGCTCTCGTGTTGCTGATTATTGCGTCTGAACAGAGACGCTTGAGAAACGCAGGGCTGCTGGGCCCCGTGCCTAGAGGCGCATGCTTCTTGTGCTTGACAAGGTGCGCGAGCTTCGCGTTGGCGTTTGGGGAGTGGGGCTTCAGAAGAGCCAGCCTGGTGAACCTCACGTTTGGGCTGCCAAACGCGGACTTCACGTGTCGGATGTGGTACAGAAGAGACGCTGGTCTGGACCTCGCGTCCTACCTCTGTTGGACAATCAGTTGTTCCAACTTGTAGTTGACGCGAACGACTTCTCTGCCGCCGTTCAGCGTTCCGGTTACGTCGTGGAGGTTGAAGGGAACACCCGACGACCTGGTGCTGGACATTAGGAAGGTTAACCACACGGGTCTCCTGAAAGACGTTGACGCGAGCGTTACGGATGACGCGATTAGCCACGACATCCTTCACAGCAGCCGCGTCTGAGAGAATCTCAGAACGAACTTCGGGGCAAATCCCCGTAGAGACCCTGCGGTAGGCCTGGGCCTTTGGGCTCTTGGAGCCGAAGAGAGGAACTCTTCATACTTTGCTTGGTCAAATTTCACAACGAGTGATTCGATCGTTTTCCCCATGTAGATGATGTCACCTTGCGCCACCACTTGCTCGTCAGTAGAGAAAGTAGTCCCCAGCGGAGTCGCCATCTCTTGTTTGACGGGAGAATAGGGTTCCTTGTAAAATTTCCTTGAATCAATTGAAAGATTACAATGGATTTACACTCCGATTACAAGAGAGGGAAGATGTTGAGACTTGAATCTCACCTTTGTTTAATGCTGGGTTCTTCAGGTGGCGGTGGAAAGTGAATCTTATTTTTCGTTGACCGGGTGAACGTCAAGAACTCTTGGGATCTTCTCTTTGGATGGTCGATGGAGTGACACAGCTCCTGATTGATCAGGAATCTCAAAGAGATTGTATGCAAAGATTGGCTTGTACGCAGCAAGTTGTTTGAAGAGTTGAACTCCCTTTCCTTTTCTGTGAAAGCTCACAAGTCAAATTCTTCTCCCAGAATTATCTGACCGACCGACCGACCCCTTCTCAATAGCAAGCAAGGCTATTTATAGAGGTATCAGAGGCGAACGTGCCACCTAAAAACACTCCATAATGGGGGTTAACTTCCTCCTTATGTAGGCAGTGATTGACCCCATAACAAGGGCAGTTATAACTGAGACGCGGTGTAACGCCCCGATCCCGGCGGGTACGGAGACGTTACTGCGACGTATATACGCAGGTCAGAAATACCCTC
Source organism: Agave tequilana (assembly GCA_038442645.1). Classification (NCBI taxonomy): domain Eukaryota; kingdom Viridiplantae; phylum Streptophyta; class Magnoliopsida; order Asparagales; family Asparagaceae; genus Agave; species Agave tequilana. Next base: position 49,274 of record JAVJIF010032180.1, read on the forward strand.
ACGTATATACGCTAAGCATCAGTACAGGCAAGAATCAGAGTACGAAGCAAGTGGTGCATTATACATTCCAACATAAGAGTACAATTACAAAGTTTCACCAGAGGTGATCCAATATTACATGAATATCACATCACTGATATGCGCAATTGCGAGATTACAAAGAGATGTACAAGTATGAACAGTACACAGGCACTCACGAGTTTACAAAAGGAAAACTCGAGAGGCACACAGGGGGCCTGGAAGGATAGAGCTCTGGACGGTCTGCTGGAGATCCATGCTACCGCTGCGCCACTCTGATCAGCAACTGGGAGAATCCACATGCTCCAAGCTCCAAAACCTGGACATGAGGATCCAGAGGAGTCAGAACTCCCCGGCGAGTGGTGATGTAAAAGCCAGGTGGCGAACTAGGATAGCACATGTGTAATGGTAGTTCTGGATCATAAACATGAAGCAGGCAGGAACAAGTAGATATACAGCAATTGATGGCAAGTAGAGAAGACTTATAGTATAATCAGATAAGAGCAGGATAGAATACAAGTAGAAGGCAGGATATGAACAGGTATAGCATAATAATCATAAAACAGGAATTCGAAGTAAAATTCCAGTACAAGCAAATATGGTAAGGCCTATCACAGATTCATAGCCGTCTAAGTTGCAGGCTTCAGTATGCGTCCCATTCCACATACTTTTACTTACAACTTAAAGAGCAGGTTTTATCTTGACACTTTATTATTACTCGTCTTACCCTGATGTCTAGATATGTGAACTAGCGTCCCAGCACACATATATCCACATCCGAGTAAAGCAAGGTTGTTATTGGAAGCCAGCGGGGGTATCAACGAACTATGTTTACAGTGGGTCCCGTACATACCCGGGACCACGGCCCAGGATTGTTCCGTTGCTTGGTGACGGAACCTGCCGCAAGGCTAACAGGAGGGACTTATGTATGCCCTTATCATGATGGTACCAGGAAGGAGGGAGCCAGCACTCCCCTCGGTCGCCTGGAGGCCCACAGGTCAGACCGGAAGTTTTAGTTGCACAACATGCCTAGTACCACTGTAAACACGAACACATATTGATAGCCGCAAGTTTCCCCCGACCCGATGCAAGTTTTTTCCTTTTCATGATTTGTTATGTAGTTATCAATTTACGGGAATAGCAGGTGTAAGACATGATCAGGAGTTCAGGAGTCAGGTCACTGTATATATAATACAGGATAACAAGTACAAGATTCGAGTCACTGCATGTAATGCAGGATAACAAGTATAGTATTCCCGTAAATGTGATAATCACAGGTCAAGTATTAATATGCCAGGAGACAAGTGATAAGTCATGACATAAGATTGATATTAGTCCGGTGGCAAGTCATGTCATAATCAGAAGCAAGTGACAAGTAGCAAGTCGGGTGTCAGGTGATGACACAACAGTTGTCAAGTGTTACAGACAGGTGTCAGGTATTAGCATGTAGATGGTAGGTATCAAGAAAAAGCATGTCAAGTGTTAACATATCAAGCATGTACTTTGTCGAGTGATAGAATAATAGTTAAACATAATCAAAGAAGGTGTTAGTTCCAAACAGCATAAATTGTGAATAATACAAGTCGACCGGATGAAATGGGAAAGTCAAGAGGATAGCGAGAACACTCGCCTAAGTCTTTAAAAACATAGTGAAATCTCTGATATCCAGAATCCAGGAAATCAACGCGTCAACGCGTTAGAGACAGGAGGAAATCAAGAGAGAGAAAGAGAATGAGAGAGAGAGGAGAGAGAGAGTGTGTACAGGGAGAGAGAGTATGCATAGGGGACGCGGGTTTTTTGAGAGTGAGACGCGGGAGTCGCGTTGCGGGATTAGCAAACGCGAGAATCACAGACGCGGGAATAGCAGACGCGGGGTTCGCGTCGCAAGAATGGCAGACGCGGGAATAGCAGACGCGGGGTTCGCGTCGCAAGAATGGCAGACGCGGGAATAGCAGACGCGGGGTTCGCGTCGCATAGATGCCACAATGCGAGGTCTGCGTTCAAGTCAGGATGCGAGGAGAACGCGGACGCGGACGTGGGTTCTGCGCTGTGTCAATAAGGAACGCGCGGATTGCGTTAGGGAATTGCCTAGACGCGGGGTTGAGATCCGCGTCAGGAAACAAACAGATAGGAGGGAAAGTGATTTCTTGGTGGTGGTGATGTTTAGTGCTTGTCGTTGCAATTATCACCGGAATGATTACCGGAATAATCGTGAACGATTACCGGAATAATCACCGGAGCCGGAATGATCACCGGAATAATCGTGAACGATTACCAGAATAATCACCGGAGATATTACCGACGAAAAGGAGCTCGGCCCCAATCCTAAGGAGGTGGCCGGCCCTTGAGAAGGTGATGGGGTGGTGGTTTTGATGGTGGTGCAAGTATAGTTCAAAATCAAAAGTTGGAGTTTTGGAAACGAAGCTTCGGAGAGCGAAGCTATAGCTCGTCGGAAAGAGCACGACGAGGAGAAGAAGATGGCATGATCCGAGGTGGCCAAGGTAGTGTAGGTAGTGGTGGAGATGGAGGAGAAGGTGGTGATGGAAATGGGTTTCCTTAGAGTTTTCTTGGTAGAAATGAGGATGAAGAAGGTGATGGAGATGGTGTTCTAGTTGTTGGGATGGTGGAGGAGATGGAGGAGATAAAGGTGGAGAAATTTGTGGGAAATGAAGGGGAGAGGTGGAGCATCTTGGCTGGCCAAGGAGGGAGCACCATGGCTGCGTTTGCTGCCATGCTCTCTGGAAACAAAAAGAAGAAGAGAGGAAAAAGAATGAAAGGAAGAGAGAGAAGGAGTAGGGTATTTATAAAGGTAAGGAAATGAATATAATATTGATGCCTTGTCATGATTCCTTTAACATGAAACTTACGTTTCTTGTAAAAGAGACCTGCGTCCCCAATGAAATAAATCCGCGTCTGGGCAAAAAGCCAGACGCGGGGATTATCTCAGCGTCCAGGGAAGGTGCAAAAGCTGCGTTTAACAAAAGGACAAAAGTCAGATTTGACTTGATTGGAATTGATTAGCAGTGCATTAAATACAGCATGGAGAGATCTCCGCATTAAATGCAGAATCTTAGGTTGGTAAAACTCGCGTTTGGCGAGGAGAGAGAAAAGTGAAAAAATATCTGAGTACTATTCTGGTATCTGGGAAAACACCGAAAACTCCGGAAAAGTCCAAAAATGAAGTAGTTCGGAAAGCTTCCCAAAAATCCTCAAAAATAATAATATTATAAAAAGATTTTGGTATAATCGGTTTTTAGAAATTTAATTTCATTTTCAAAATAAAAATCCTGAAGTCAACGGTCAATACTGGTCTACACCAGGTCGGCCAGATTTTGATAAAATCTGAAAAATCCCAAAAATTCCTGAAAGGATAGAATATCATTCTAAGAAGTAATATGAAAGCGGAATTCAAAAATTTGATTCCAATTATAAACTAAAATTCCTGGAATCAACCAGTGATACTGGCCGACACCAAATCCAGTGGAATTTCGATAAATTTAGAAAATTTTCAGAAAAAGTATTTAGATAGAAAATGTGATTTTAAGAAGTTACTGAAAGCCGTTTCTTAAAATTCAACTCCGTTTGTAAATTAAAAATCAGGAATCGAGCAGCGGTATCGGTCGATACCGGTTTTGAAGAATTTCAACTTAATTCAGGAAAATTCCAGAAAATCATAGAAAATCTAAAATATTAGAAAATAATGTTTAAAACTGAAATCGGTCAAATCAGAATAGCGAAAAGATCAAATCGAGCAATTCACTAGGATCGAGTTCCGGTTCAGATTAGGGCTGACTCCGAGTTCACGAATCCAGATCCAAGGCAAAATAATTCGTATAAATAATTTATAATACAAAACAATAAGGAAGTAAATTCAAAAAAATACAATTAAAAATACGAATACGCAACTAAGTACGTATTCCGGGAGCGGGATGTTACACTCCATCCACCTTACAAAAAATTGCGTCCTCGCAATTTCGATAAGGGGTAAAATGTGAACACAAAAAGTTAGGAATGAGGATTATGCCAAATCAAGATACGAATAACTGTGAACCGTTCTCCCAAGTTGACTGAACGGTAAACTTAGGACTGAGACATCTCTGCCCTTCTGCCGTATATATATACATCCTCTGACGGTGCCATGATAGTACTGATCTGATGTCTACTTATAAGGAACACTACCAGAACTTCAAAAGACTAACCCATTCTGAACAATATAAAGTGAGCTGATTTGGTGAGATAATCAATAATACTTCAATCAGACTGTGAACCAATGCTGATGAAATCCATAGAAATCCGTAGTGCTGAAATCCATAATAAATATAAAACCGCATGGCATGATGTTGTCCTTGATAAAGAGTCTGCAGTAGAATTTTTGATGTGTTGCATACATAATAATTCTCCGAGTATAGACCAGAATATCCTAGGTAAAGAATACCTTGATAATACTGAGTACAAATCAAGAAGACCAATAATTAAGAATTTCCGTAAACTGTGCGCTGCTAATTCTAAAAGACGTAGCCAAGAATATAGAATGACCCTGAAGAATTCTGAATACTGACTTCTGAATGGTAATCCGACTGCAGATGGAACATGTAAAAGAAAATCTGAGTCCTGCAAGATTTGTCAAATGGATCATTGACAAGGGTCATGGAGATAGCTCAGATACAGTGATGAAACTCTGTTCAGCAGATCCATGAAAGCACGCTAGGAAGAAAAAAAATCCGAGGAATAGGCTAGAGTGCTAAGCACTGAAGGAACAAGCCACGGGCAAAGCAAGCCTAGGTGAAGCTACCGCGTAGCACAGCTCAGGTGTTAAGCATTAGGGTGCGGCGAAGCTAACGCTCTGTGAGGCTCGCATATGGCGAAGCTCACGCGGCGAAGCCAGCGCGTAACACAACGCTAAATGCCAAGTACCAAGGTGCAGCGAAGCTCACACCCGGTTAGGTTCACAGTGACTAGAACACGACCCTCGCTTGGCGAGGCTAGCAGAGCCTATGGTCCACCAAATCAATAAATACAGCCCGAAGCTGTGGCTCTGAGAACATGATCAAGAAATCATAATAATCGAAACATGTCCCGAATGCTGTCTTCTAAATAATATCCTGACTGCAAATCATGATCGCTATTGGAGTAATAGAAATGAAAATATCATAACTCTGTTTGCTAGAAGTCCTGATTCTAAAATACTGTTCTATACTGACACTCCTCGTGTAATGATACAGTCTGACTGATTATATAAGTGATAGCTACTCCGCTTGATGTACTGGTCTCCCGTGATGTATCCATAAATACAAGAATATAATGCAAGGCCGAAGATCTGCCCAATATAAGATAGTGTGATGTACCAGAGTCGAGAAACGCCAGAACATAATGAGAGCAAATCACATCTGCCCTGCTGTTACCTCACTAGTCTACGCATATCTTAAGTTGGCATTACGAAAATCAGAATAGCAAAAATAGAAGAGATAGGAATCATGAAATAGGAAGGTAGACACAGACGGACTAAGATTGGTGATGATAGAGCAATGAGAAAGATATGATATAGAGAGTTTACCAATCTCCCGGACATGCTAAAAATGGGGATAATAGTCATGGTCAGTACCGGGTTCCTCTTACAGATATTGAGCATCCTGACTTCCTCTTCAGTCAGATTATATGCTTGCCTCTTTCTACCATATGCCCTAACTCTTGGTCTCTTTTGCGTATGACTCCATGCTGGATGCTGGGGATGAAGCGAGGTTATTCTGCCAGTAGGTCCTGGATTCCTTCCAATGGTGATACTGGATGAGTTTATCTGGTCGGTGCGATGTTCTCTGTCTCTCTGAACAGACAATCACTTTTCAACTAATCTCTGGACCCGTATATAACATAATTCACAATCTTTCTGGCGATGGAGTCGTAGGTGCCCGGTTTTCAGACAGTACTCACATGTCTTATGCTGAGGCGAGGTTAGAGGGATGGCTTAGCTAGTGGGACATCCATAGGCCTGTCTGAACCTTTACTTCCATCAAATGAGTGGGTCTCTTCACCAACTTCGTCTGCATCTCCTCTTGATCTTTTTTTTTTTTCCAGGTTCGTTCTACTTCCCGAATGATGATAAAGAAACTTAGAATACTCCTTGGGCTGCTTGGGAATAAGAACATCTTGATCCTCATCTTCATTCCTTACTAAGATATTGCTTGCTCGGTTCTCCTTGTCGGCCACCATGTAAGACACTGACTGACTATGCCTTAGGAATTTTGCAGTGTACATATTTACTATTCAATCTCCTTACTGCAATCTGATAAATCATTCTTTCATTTCTTTCTGAGCCATTACAGAGAAGAATCTTCTTATAAAAATCCTTCGAGAACTAGTCCCAAGTGATGGGCTTTTCCAGTCTTGCTGCTCCTACAACCACCACGCCCTGGCTATATCTTTCAACTGAATCTTAGTCATTTCCACTTAGTTCTCGTCATGGATTCGAGTTGCCTTCAGAAGATCCGTCATGTTTACTAGCCACTGCTATACATCCAGGGCTCCTCCATGCTTGAAAAGATTGCCGGCTAATGTTTCCTGAAATCCAACATGTTACCTGGCTTCTATTCCCGGAGTGCAACCAATAATCCTTGGTGCGGGACCTTCGTCTGTACTTGATCGTGTTTCATCATGTTTTGCAGAAATAGACTCAAATCAAGATTTTCTCCGTTAGGGCTACCTAAGAAGAACCAGAACCGTTATGATTTCCCCATCTTTTCATGTCCGAATTGGTCTAAGAATAATGAGAAACTGAAGTATGAAAGGATAGGAAAACTTCAGAATTCAAGGGCAAGATTATCAAGAGAGAATGGATAACTTTGTACTTGTAGTTGGATTGTATAACCAAGACTCATGCATTCCAGTTGCAAATTTCTTTACCATTAATTTGCCGACTGGTTGTACTGAGGATGTGAGAGCCTAGGCTCTGATACCACCCTGTAACGCCCCGATCCCGGCGGGTACGGAGACGTTACTGCGACGTATATACGCAGGTCAGAAATACCCTCACGTATATATGCTAAGCATCAGTACAGGCAAGAATCAGAGTACGGAAGCAAGTGGTGCATTATACATTCCAACATAAGAGTACAATTACAAAGTTATCACCAGAGGTGATCCAATATTACATGAATATCACATCACTGATATGCGCAATTGCGAGATTACAAAGAGATGTACAAGTATGAACAGTACACAGGCACTCACAGTTTACAAAAGAAAAACTCGAGAGGCACACAGGGGGGCCTGGAGGATAGAGCTCTGGACGGTCTGCTGGAGATCCATGCTACCGCTGCGCCACTCTGATCAGCAACTGGGAGAATCCACATGCTCCAAGCTCCAAAACCTGGACATGAGGATCCAGAGGAGTCAGAACTCCCCGGCGAGTGGTGATGTAAAAGCCAGGTGGCGAACCAGGATAGCACATGTGTAATGGTAGTTCTGGATCATAAATATGAAGCAGGCAGGAACAAGTAGATATACAGCAATTGATGGCAAGTAGAGAAGACTTATAGTATAATCAGATAAGAGCAGGATAGAATACAAGTAGAAGGCAGGATATGAACAGGTATAGCATAATAATCATAAAACAGGAATTCGAAGTAAAATTCCAGTACAAGCAAATATGGTAAGGCCTATCACAGATTCATAGCCGTCTAAGTTACAGGCTTCAGTATGCGTCTCATTCCACATACTTCTACTTACAACTTAAAGAGCAGGTTATTATCTTGACACTTTATTATTACTCGTCTTACCCTGATGTCTAGATATGTGAACTAGCGTCCCAGCACACATATATCCACATCCGAGTAAAGCAAGGTTGTTATTGGAAACCAGCGGGGGTATCAACGAACTATGTTTACAGTGGGTCCCGTACATACCCGGACCACGGCCCAGGATTGTTCCGTTGCTTGGTGACGGAACCTGCCGCAAGGCTAACAGGAGGGACTTATGTATGCCCTTATCATGATGGTACCAGGAAGGAGGGAGCCAGCACTCCCCTCGGTCCCTGGAGGCCCACAGGTCAGACCGGAAGTTTTAGTTGCACAACATGCCTAGTACCACTGTAAACACGAACACATATTGATAGCCGCAAGTTTCCCCCGACCCGATGCAAGTTGTTCCTTTTCATGATTTGTTATGTAGTTATCAATTTACGGGAATAGCAGGTGCAAGACATGATCAGGAGTTCAGGAGTCAGGTCACTGTATATATAATACAGGATAACAAGTACAAGATTCGAGTCACTGCATGTAATGCAGGATAACAAGTATAGTATTCCCGTAAATGTGATAATCACAGGTCAAGTATTAATATGCCAGGAGACAAGTGATAAGTCATGACATAAGATTGATATTAGTCCGGTGGCAAGTCATGTCATAATCAGAAGCAAGTGACAAGTAGCAAGTCGGGTGTCAGGTGATGACACAACAGTTGTCAAGTGTTACAGACAGGTGTCAGGTATTAGCATGTAGATGGTAGGTATCAAGAAAAAGCATGTCAAGTGTTAACATATCAAGCATGTACTTTGTCGAGTGATAGAATAATAGTTAAACATAATCAAAGAAGGTGTTAGTTCCAAACAGCATAAATTGTGAATAATACAAGTCGACCGGATGAAATGGGAAAGTCAAGAGGATAGCGAGAACACTCGCCTAAGTCTTTAAAAACATAGTGAAATCTCTGATATCCGGAATCCAAGAAATCAACGCGTCAACGCGTTAGAGACAGGAGGAAATCAAGAGAGAGAAAGAGAATGAGAGAGAGAGAAGAGAGAGAGTGTATAGGGAGAGAGAGTATGCATAGGGGGACGCGGGTTTTTTGAGAGTGAGACGCGGGAGTCGCGTTGCGGGATTAGCAAACGCGAGAATCACAGACGCGGGAATAGCAGACGCGGGGTTCGCGTCGCCAGAATGACAGACGCGGGAATAGCAGACGCGGGGTTCGCGTCGCAAGAATGGCAGACGCGGGAATAGCAGACGCAGGGTTCGCGTCGCATAGATGCCACAATGCGAGGTCTGCGTTCAAGTCAGGATGCGAGGAGAACGCGGACGCGGACGTGGGTTCTGCGCTGTGTCAATAAAGGAACGCGCGGATTGCGTTAGGGAATTGCCTAGACGCAGGGTTGAGATCCGCGTCAGGAAACAAACAGAGAGGAGGGAAAGTGATTTCTTGGTGGTGGTGATGTTTAGTGCTTGTCGTTGCAATTATCACCGGAATGATTACCGGAATAATCGTGAACGATTACCGGAATAATCACCGGAGCCGGAATGATCACCGGAATAATCGTGAACGATTACCGGAATAATCACGGAGATATTACCGACGAAAAGGAGCTCGGCCCCAATCCTAAGGAGGTGGCCGGCCCTTGAGAAGGTGATGGGGTGGTGGTTTTGATGGTGGTGCAAGTATAGTTCAAAATCAAAAGTTGGAGTTTTGGAAACGAAGCTTCGGAGAGCGAAGCTATAGCTCGTCGGAAAGAGCACGACGAGGAGAAGAAGATGGCATGATCCGAGGTGGCCAAGGTAGTGTAGGTATTGGTGGAGATGGAGGAGAAGGTGGTGATGGAAATGGGTTTCCTTAGAGTTTTCTTGGTGGAAATGAGGATGAAGAAGGTGATGAAGATGGTGTTGTAGTTGTTGGGATGGTGGAGGAGATGGAGGAGATAAAGGTGGAGAAATTTGTGGGGAAATGAAGGGGAGAGGTGGAGCATCTTGGCTGGCCAAGGAGGGAGCACCATGGCTGCGTTTGCTGCCATGCTCTCTGGAAACAAAAAAAGAAGAAGAGAGGAAAAAGAATGAAAGGAAGAGAGAGAAGGAGTGGGGTATTTATAAAGGTAAGGAAATGAATATAATATTGATGCCTTGTCATGATTCCTTTAACATGAAACTTGCGTTTCTTGTAAAAGAGACCTGCGTCCCCAATGAAATAAATCCGCGTCTGGGCAAAAAAGCCAGACGCGGGGATTATCTCAGCGTCCAGGGAAGGTGCAAAAGCTGCGTTTAACAAAAGGACAAAAGTCAGATTTGACTTGATTGGAATTGATTAGCAGTGCATTAAATACAGCATGGAGAGGATCTCCGCATTAAATGCAGAATCCTAGGTTGGTGAAACTCGCGTTTGGTGAGGAGAGAGAAAAGTGAAAAATATCTGGATACTATTCCGGTATCTGGGAAAACACCGAAAACTCCGGAAAAGTCCAAAAATGAAGTAGTTCGGAAAGCTTCCCAAAATTCTCAAAAATAATAAATATTATAAAAAGATTTTTGGTGAAATCGATTGTTAGAAATTCAATCTCATTTTCAAAATAAAAATCTTGAAGTCAACGGTCAATACTGGTCTACACCAGGTCGGCCAGATTTTGATAAAATCTGAAAAATCCCAGAAAATTCCTGAAAGGATAGAATATCGTTCTAAGAAGTAATATGAAAGCGGAATTCAAAAATTTGATTCCAATTATAAACTAAAATTCCTGGAATCAACCAGTGATACTGGCCGACACCAAATCCAGTGGAATTTCGATAAATTTAGAAAATTCTCAGAAATAGTATTTAAATAGAAAATGTGATTTTAAGAAGTTACTGGAAAGCCGTTTCTTAAAATTCAACTCCGTTTGTAAATTAAAAATCGGGAATCGAGCAGCGGTATCGGTCGATACCGTTTTGAAGAATTTCAACTTAATTCAGGAAAATTCCAGAAAATCATAGAAAATCTAAAATATTAGAAAATGATGTTTAAAACTGAAATCGGTCAAATCAGAATAGCGAAAAGATCAAATCGAGCAATTCACTAGGATCGAGTTCCCGGTTCAGATTAGGGCTGACTCCGAGTTCACGAATCCAGATCCAAGGCAAAATAATTCGTATAAATAATTTATAATACAAAACAAATAAGGAAGTAAATCCAAAAAAATACAATCAAAAATACGAATACGCAACTAAGTACGTATTCCGGGTGTTTCGACCCTCGCGCCTTGGTGCTGCAGTGATGCTGAGACGCAGGTTTCGACCCTTGCGTCTTGCTGCTGCAGTGATGTTGAGACGCGGGTTTTTGACCCTCGCGTCTTGCTGCTGCAGTGATGCTGAGACGCGGTTTCGACCCTCGCGCCTTGGTACTGCAGTGATGCTGAGACTAGCCCTGTCTGGAGTTCTGCTTTTTGATGACTTGTCTTTTAATGATTTTAGACAGCCTACAGTACCGAGGTCTTCTTGTAGAGCGCCGTCTCCAAGTCGACTCGATCCAAACCGTGATCCATCGAGCTTGACTCCAACGAGTGCTAGTTATAACCTTTGACGCTCGGGCTCTTGAATCACCTAGTGAAAAGCTCCAAAACACCTTTGTTGAAGCTAATCACCTACTAATATGTTGGTTAGAAATCTGAAGCTAAACATCACAAGATTATTAGTAAACATAACTACATGAGTTAATCATCATCAAAATTAGAGTGGAAGGCCTCTGGGCCAACAGTTATAACTGAGACGCAGGGCTCCTCTGCAGTTGAAACGCGAGTTTGAGCTCTGCATTTAGCCGTTGAGGTGATGCTGGATGCGGGTCTTGAGCTCCGCGTTTGGGCGTCGCGGTGGTGTTGGAACACGAGCCTCCAACTTTGTGTTTTCTCATTGACATGGTATTAGACGCGTGCCTCAAGCTTCGCACATGAGACGCGGGTTTTCAGGCTTTGTGCCTAAGCACTGAAGTGGTACTGGGATGCGGGCTTTGAGCTCTGCATCTTGGCATTGAAATAGTGCTGAGACACGAGCTTCGAACCCTGCGTCTTGGCATTGGAGGGATGCTGGGGCGCGAGCTTTGAGCCTTGTGTCTTGGTATTGCATGTGTGGCTTTGATTAGCCCCGCGTCTGAAGCATAAACTCTGTCATCTGATGACTTGTCTTCAGTGATTTTTAGACAGTCTACAACAGTGTTTGGAACTGAAGCCGATCAAATCAGACTGTCAGAAAGGTCAAATTAAATAGTACACTGGGATCGGGTCCTGGGTTCAGACTCGGACTAACTCTAAGTTCAGGAATCCGGATCCGATACCAACGATAACATAAAATAATAAAAAAATTAAAATAAATATGGGATAAAATTGAAATACTATCGAAAATCAGAGCACATATCTTAGTACGTATTCCAAGAACAGAGTGTTACAGGTCTCTGTGACAGAAGTTTGCGCATATGATTTGGGTCAGAGACAGTATGCTGAGGTCGGGGCATGCTTGCGCTTGCAAGGCTAGATCCAACATTCCCAGCCTTTTTAAACTGAGTGTGCAACATGGGAGCCAAAGCTACACCACCACGATTCACTCTGTGTACAGGCTGTGCTCTCTGAGGTGACTCCGAAGGGGTCCAATGCTGGTTAAGTCCGTGCACAGGGTAACAGATATTCGTTGAATTCTGCTGGTGTCTTTGGTTGGATTGATATGTTTCCGGAGTGACTGCGGCAGAAGTGATTGTGGCAGAGCAAGATCGAAGAGAGGTTTTAAAGGTTTGGCTAGGTGTACTCACTGGGGTACGATGAAAGATTGGCTCATTGTTTTGCATAGGTTGGGTAACTGGATGTTATCAAGCAAAATCTTATTACAATGCAGATGTCTGAAAAATGACTTTAGTAAAAATGAACACCTTAAAATGGATGAATGACAACACATTAAGTGATACGACAAGAAAAATGACTTTAGTAAAAATGAACACCTTAAAATGGATGAATGACAACACATTAAGTGATACGACAAGAAACAAGTGCATTTACAACTTGCAATTTTGCAAGCCAAATCAAGCAGAGTCTCTTATTGAGGATAAAACGAGGGAGAATAGACTAAGATAGCTTAGACATGTTGCACTGCAGGCTAATAGCGCGTTGTTTAGGAAAAACAATAGGATAATATAGTTAATGGAGCAATGGGGATTCGAGGGAGGCCTATTACTTGAATGAAAGTAATTCAGAGGGATACGAAAATGATTCATGTAACTAACAAGACGACCCTTAATGCAGCTAAATGGAAGAAAAGGATTTACGTACCGTATTGGTGGGTACACAAATTTGAGGTAAAGGTTTTGGTGTTGCTGTTGTTGATGCTCATATGTAATTTTATTATTATCCTTTTTAGGCATGTCAATGGGTCGGGGTGTAGAACCCAACCCTAATCAGACCCAACGTGTCACGTTAGATTTTTATACCCACAGACCCAAATAGGAGCCTGACCCTATTACTCTGCTAGTAAACAAGTCGAATCTAATTTTACTTGAACCGAACCCATTTAATTAATTATATATTAATATTTGAAATGTTGTAGACTCTTATATTTGTTGTTTGAGTTTTGTTGAACTTAGTTTGTCAAATGTTACTTGGATTTATCATATATTTTAACTTATATTGTGGGATATTTGAATAAATAGTTATATATGTAGTTTGAACCAATGGTATATGGAAAGAATGAACAAGCCAGAAGTTAATCGGGACGAGTCAGGTAAACAAGTCTGAACCCGTGATGACTAAATAAGACGGGTATGTGATTAATGATTTTGGACCAGAGGATAAACTGGTCGGATCTGGTACCAGTAATACAAGATAAGCCATATCCGCATACCATATCCATTATCTATATCCACATCACTGCAACATAGACAACTTATACTCTCTTGTACCTTGCATTTGCTGGCTAGTGCTAAGAAACCACAGCACATTTTATGCCAAACACATCATCTCTGTTTGTTTCGTCGTAGAAGTCGTAAAATTTCGTAATTCGTAAATGACTTACAACCCAATTACAACTACGGTATTTGTTTGGACTGTAATTCGTAAAAGACTTACGCAACTCAACTACCACTCACTTACAGCTCAGTTACAGTTAATTTTATGGTCATGCAAATTTGTATTATTTTTTTATGTTAATATTAATTTTTTTTAATATTTACTATTTTTTAGTATTTATTTGCAATATTAAAATTTTTAAATCACCAAATAGTTAATTTTGTGATCAATTTTTTTCACTTACAACTTACACATTACGACAACCAACTAACGTAAAACACAATACACTTTTTCGCTTACAACTTTATATTACCCACCAAACATCGTAAAGCTTACATGTATGTAACTCATGTACAAGTGTAAAAGACTTTATCAATTACGACTTACGAATCACGGTCAATTACGACAACCAAACAGACCCATAGTGAAGAAGACAAAAAAAACAAAAAAAATCAGTTGTTGTTTGCAGAAAGTACCAATACTAGTGCATTGCCAAATATGTAAGGATATCTTTTTGATTATAATAAAATCTACCTGAAAGTAGAATAAAATACTAGTGCATTGCCAATTTGCAGAAACTTCTTGGTTTTGTCAGAAAAACAGCATGACGCATGCACGTGAGATATACGGGGTCTTCACGTCCACTGGAACTTTGGAGCCGGCAACAACTTCGTAACGAAGTTTCCTCGAAGAGTTTCGGCGGTGGTTGTTTTACCCTGCTGTGCCCATCTTTAACATATTCCTGCACCAACAATATTGTAACACGTGGGAGACCAACGGCTAAATCCAACGTTAAATTTACTGTGCTATTCTATCCTCTCGGAGCATTTGAACACAACCGCGAGGATGGAATTTGTATTAAAAGATCGCCCTCAACTTCATTCGCCAGTCCATTCCCAAAATAGAAAGGCAACAACCTAGCTAACCTCTCTCTTCTATCTGTTGGAGGAGAGAGTACAGTAGAGGAGGTGAATTCATGCCAGGTGCTGTTGAAGATTGCCAAGGAATCTACGACGGAAGGCAAAGGAACAGCGGGCAGGAAAAAGCAGCAGCAGCAGAAAATGACAGAGGTCGGTCGACCGGTCCGGTCGACCGACGTGCACAACATGCACAGGAGTTGGAGCGGTCGACCGGCCCGGTCGACCGAAAGGGCTCTGACTGACAAGACCCAACTCTCGGGTTTTTTCGGTCGACCGGCCCGGTCGACCGAAAGCCTGTGACTGACAAACCCCAACTCTCGGGTTTTTTTCGGTCGACCGGCCCGGTCGACCGGTATTGGAGAATTGGAGGTCGGTCGACCGTCCCGGTCGACCGACATGCGGGTTCTGGTTTTTTTTCTGCTGATCCGTTATATGAGGTATTTAAGCCTAAAGGATTTCTAGGGTTTAGACTCTCTGCGAAAATTGTATTTGCTGAAGTTCTCTTGCATTCAAAGACTTAGAGCAACTTGTATTCATCCTCCTAATAGTAAAACCTCTCCATTGATTGCCCCGAGGACGTAGGCACGTTGGCCGAACCTCGTTAAACTTGGTGTTTGTGATTTGTGAGTTTTCTCTTGTGATTGCATTGTGCTGGAGATCTAGGGATTCTCTGTTGGTTTGTTGTTGTGATTGTCCGCGCGCACAACAAGTGGTATCAGAGCTTCAGGCTACGCTTGGGATTCTGAGGATTCGAAGGGCTCCAGATCTGATCAGGTGGAGATCGTGTGTCGATCTCAGGTCAGAGGTATTGGTGTTCGAGGAGATCGTGTGTCGATCTCAGGAGGACACAAGGAGGGCTTGTTGAATCAGTGATTGGAGTAGATCCGGTGAGAAACTCGATCTAAGGTTTCAAGAGGCAGGTAAAAATCTCATTTTTATCTGAGTAAAGATCTATTTTCAATTGGATTATTCTTCCGCATAAATAGAGAATCAAAAGAAGACCTCAATGGCAGAAGAAACTACTTCCGTTAAAACAATGAATCACTCAAGGATCGAAGTTGTCAAGTTCAATGGAACTAATAATTTCGGGATGTGGAGGTGTGAGGTCATGGATTCATTGAATGCACAGAACCTCGAGGACACGCTCCTATTAGAGAGGAAGAAGACCACTACTACTGAGGAAGAGTGGGCGAAGATGAATAGGTCGGCATGTGGCTTGATACGTTCATGTTTGTCACAAGACATCAAATATCTTGTACAACATGAGACGTCAGCAAAGAAACTGTGGAATACTCTTGAGAAGAAGTACCTGACAAAGAGTGTGGAGTCTAGGTTGCAACTTAAGAGTAAGCTGTATCAGTTCAGGATGCAGAGGGGAAGCACAGTAAACGAGCACATCAACCGATATACGAAGCTTCTTACAGACTTGCTAAATGTGGATGTCACTGTAAGTGAGGAAGACAAGTCAGTTATTCTCCTGAACTCACTCCCACCGGAGGAGTATGAGACATTTACCATGACATTCATAAATGGAAGGCAAACCTTAGTTTATGATGAAGTGTCGTCAGCACTGATGAGTTATGAGACAAGGAAGAATGAGAGACATTCAGGTCGGTCTAGTTCATCAGCGGAGGCTTTGGAAGTAAGAGGCAGAAATTCATCGAGGAAAGGCAAGGAGGTGAGAGGAAGATCGAAGTCTAGGTCGGGCTTCAGGGATCTTAAGAAAAATCAGTGCATGTTCTGCAAAGAGATTAGGCACTGGAAGGTAGACTGTCCAAAGTACAAGGGGAAGAAGAAGGAATCAAAGTCTGAGGCAAATCTGGCAAGGGTGACAAAGGCTACAAGCGGTAAATCACAGGCAGATGGAGCAGATTCAGATTCTTCAGAGTTCTCTTTTTCAGTGACTACTCCTGTTGTAGGTTACTCGGTAGATAAAGAGTGGATCCTGGACACAGGTGCTACATATCATGTATGCCCTAATCGAGATTGGTTTACCAGTCTTGAGAAGTTGGAGGGGTGTTCGGTCGTCATGGGCGACGATCATCCGTGCATCATGGAGGGTGTAGGCACTATTCCGATCAGGATGTTTGACGGGATGGTGAGGGAACTGAAAGAAGTGAGATATGTACCCCAGCTGAAGAGGAACTTGATCTCAGTAGGTGCTTTGGAATCATTGGGGCTCAGTGTGTCTATTAAAGAAGGTGTTCTTAAAATGACAAAGGGCTCAATGGTGGTGTTGAAGGCCGACCGCCGGAACAATTGTATTACTTGAAGGGTAGTACAGTGACAGGGCAGGTGGCAGCTTCTACCAGTCAGAAGGAAGATCTAACCCGGCTATGGCACATGAGGCTGGGACATGCAGGGGAGAAATCGATGCAAGCTCTTGTGAGGAAAGGGCTGCTGAAGGGTGCAGAGACCTGCAAGTTGGATCTGTGTGAACATTGCATCATCGGCAAGAAGACGAAGGTGAAGTTTGGTACAGCTTCACACTGCACCGAAGGCATTCTTGATTATGTTCACACGGATGTATGGGGACCTTCCAAAACTGCATCAATTGGAGGTAACCACTATTTTGTGTCGTTCATTGATGACTATTCTAGGCGATGTTGGGTGTACACCATGCGACACAAGAATGAAGTCCTAGAATTGTTTGTGAAGTGTAAGGTTAATCAGGAAAGGAGTACGGGAAGAAAAGTCAAGGTCCTTCGTTCTGACAACGGAGGAGAGTACAAGTCAGACCCTTTCCAGAAGCTATGTCTTGATGAGGGCATAGAGAGGCACTTCACAGTGAGGGAAACTCCGCAACAGAATGGGGTGGCTGAAAGAATGAACCGGACTTTGCTAGAGAAGGTTCGGTGCATATTGTCCAATGCAGGATTACCAAAGAAGTTCTGGGCTGAAGCTTTGGGTATGCATGCCATCTCGTCAATAGGTTGCCGTCATCTGCAATAGGAGGGAAGACCCCTCTTGAAGCTTGGTCGGGTAAAGCTGCTGAAGACTATGATGTGCTCCGGATATTTGGATGTCCAGCCTACTATCATGTCAGAGAAGACAAATTGGATCCGAGAGCGAAGAAAGGAGTGTTTGTTGGCTTCAAGAAAGGAACCAAGGGGTTCAAGATCTGGGACCAACAGGACAACAAATTCATAATCAGCAGGGATGTCACATTTGATGAGGTTTCTATGATGAAGCCTACGGTCTCTCAGCAGGTGGAGACCAACAAGACCACGGAGCTATTGCAGCAGGTGGAGAGTGATGCAAATCCACCATCTCTAGAGGACACAGTGTCAGTAAAGATCATCCCTGAGGTGACACAGGGAGGTGATCAAGTTGCAGAAGAAGATGCTGAAGTTGTTGAAGAGGATCAGGAGCAGGTCATGGGTACTGTTCCAGATACTACTGCAGTTGGAAGACCAAAGAGAAATGCTAGGAAACCTGGCTGGCTCACTACAGACATGGTGATTGCTTATGCACTTCCAGTTGTTGAAGAGGCCATTCCATCTACTTTCAGGGAAGCTGAAATCAGTTCAGAAGCTGAGTTATGGAAAGGGGCTATGAATGAAGAGATGCAGTCTCTTTATAAGAACAACACATGGGAACTGACCAAGTTGCCCAAGGGGAAGAAAGCCATAGGGTGTAAGTGGGTATTTGCTAAGAAGCAGGGATCACTCCAAGAAGATAAAGTGCGCTACAAGGTAAGGCTGGTGGCTAAAGGCTACGCACAGAGAGAAGGGATCGACTACAACGAGGTGTTCTCCCCAGTTGTTAAACACTCGTCTATTCGGATCCTATTAGCCTTGGTGGCGCAGAATGAGTTGGACCTTGACCAACTTGATGTGAAGACCGCCTTTCTCCACGGCGATCTTGAGGAGGAGATCTACATGACTCAGCCCACTGGTTACAAAACTGCAGGGAAAGAGGAGTTGGTATGTAAGCTGAAGAAATCGCTGTACGGGTTGAAGCAGTCTCCAAGACAGTGGTACAAACGATTTGACAGCTTCATCAGGAAGAAGTACACAAGAAGCCATTTCAATCCATGTATGTACTACAACAAGTTACCATCGGGTGAGTATATCTATCTACTACTTTATGTAGATGATATGCTAATTGCTTCTAGGTCAAGATCTGCAATTGATTCTCTGAAGAAGACTTTATCGTCCGAGTTCGAGATGAAGGATCTGGGGGAAGCAAGAAAAGTATTGGGCATGGAGATCACAAGGGACAGGGATGCTGGCAGGATAAGCTTGACTCAGAAGGGCTATCTGGAGAAGGTACTGCAGAGGTTTAATATCGGGAAAGATACTAAGACTGTTAGTACACCAATGGCGCCGCACTTCAAGTTGTCAGCGAAGATGTCTCCAAGGAGTGTTCAGGAGCGTGAGCATATGACTCATTTCCGTATGCCAATGCTGTGGGTAACTTGATGTATGCGATGGTGTGTACAAGGCCGGATCTTTCACAGGCAGTCTCTATGGTAAGCAGATACATGCATGATCCTGGACTGGGTCATTGGGAAGCCGTGAAGTGGATCCTTAGGTACATCAAGGGAACTGTTGATGTAGGCCTAGTGTTCGAAAATGACGACACCAGAAAGCAAGAGTGCATAGGGTATGTGGATTCGGACTATGCATGTGATCTCGACAAACGCCGGTCGACTACGGGGTATGTATTCACATTCTCACAGGCACCGGTGAGTTGGCGCTCCACACTTCAGTCCACAGTTGCGTTGTCAACTACAGAGGCGGAGTATATGGCCTTGACCGAGGCCATGAAGGAGGCGATTTGGCTTCACGGTTTGCTAGATGACTTGGGAGTGGAACAGGAGATCTTGAAGATACACTGTGACAGTATGAGTGCCATTTATTTGGCGAAGAACCAAGTCTACCATGCAAGGACGAAGCACATTGATGTCAGGTATCACTTTGTTCGGGAGATTCTGGAGGAAGATGACATCAACTTGTTGAAGATTCATACTTCGGAGAATCCGGCCGATATGCTTACAAAGGTGGTGTCGGGAGTAAAATTTGCACACTGCAAAGACTTGCTCCATGTCCTTCAGGTGAAATGAGTTTGCTGAAGCTCATTTGGTGAACTACGGACGGCTTGATCCCTTGGGCAAGGGGTACGTAGGCAACCGGGTTGGTGCAGCCGCTATCGAGTCGGAATTCGGCTCAGATTTGGAAATCTTCACCGAGGTGGAGAATTGTTGGAGGAGAGAGTACAGTAGAGGAGGTGAATTCATGCCAGGTGCTTGTAACGCCCCGATTCCCACGAATACGGGGACGTCACTGCAACGTATATACGTAAGTCGAAGTACCTTCCCGTATATACGCTAAGCATCAGTACAGACAAGAATCAGAGTACGGAAGCAAATGGTGCATTATACATTCCAACACATAAATACAATCACAGAGTTATCACCAGAGTGATTACAATATTACATGAATATCATATCACTAGTATGCGCAAATGCGAGAATACAAGGAATATACATGAATGGACAGTATAAAAGGCACTCACGAGTTTACACATGGGAACTCGAGAGGCACACAGGGGGCCTGGAAGGATGGAGCTCCGAAGGTCGGCTGGAGGTCCGCGCTACCGTTGCGCTACTCTGATCAGCAAAGGGGGAAATCCACACGCTCCGGCTCCATGACCTGGACGTGAGGTCCAGGGGAGTCAGTGACACTCCCCAGGCGAGTATGATACAATGCCAAGTGGCGAAGCAGGATGAGCACAAGTGTGCAAATGATACCAAGTAAGAAGTACTCATGAGGCAGATAGGTTAGAACAGGTATGACATAATAAGCATAAAACAGGAAATCCGATATAAAGATGATTATAAGCAAAAGTGATTTTATACGCTTAGGTTACGCTCCCATGAGACTAGTACGTCGAAGGAATAATCCAAACAAGGAAACCTCATATATATACCTTTTGTCTCATGCCACCGAATATCCAAGCGTATAGAATCAGAGTTGCAATATCTTATGAAAGGCAAACAGGAATACATCATGGAATCATAACTTGCATCGCAAGTGTAACAGGAATCAATAACTGGAATATATAACAGGCATGACAGGAATAACAGGAATCATAACAGTAATCATATCAGTAATCATAACAGTAATCATAACAGTACTCAGGGTGAACAATCTGGTTGTATGGTTTCAGATAACGACTCCATGAGACTAGTACATCGAAGGAATAATCCAAACAAGGAAACCCTCATATATATACCTTTATCTCATGTTATCGTAATCCAAGTGCATACAATGGAGTAACAGGAACACTTATTATTATGACTCGTCTGACCCATATATCTCGGTATGTGTCCAGGTGTGCACCCCAACACACATACATCCATATATAGCTAGGCGAGGGTTGTTAACGGAAGTAGATGGAGAACTGATATCACTTCTTATAGTGGTTTCCATACACCTGGAACCAGCTTTGGAGGCCCAAAGTCCCCCTAAATGTAATGACATATAACTTACCGCCAACATATATATATTCCATCACTATAAGCAAGGTATCATTCCGGCATCCATCACTTCCTCCCATACCCATACAAGTTGTAGCTTATTAATATAATTATCAGATTTCGGGAATGAGCAATATCATAAATGTAATCATAACTGTAAGACATAACTGTAATCAGGTACTACATTCCCATTATCATGATAATTATAAGAATCGGTGTATCATGCTTGGTATAAAAGATAGCATGACAAGTGGTGATATGTATCAAGTAACTGGTCAAGTCAGGAGATAGATGATAGTCAGGGTAAGTCATGGTACCACATAAAGGTCTTGCCAAATAGTGGCATGTCAAGTGGTCAAGTGATAATCCAGTAGAAGTCAGGTGATATACATGTGTTAAAAGAAAGCAAGTAACTGATAAGTCTGAAAAAATAGCATGGCAATCATAGGGGAAACTCAGAAGTCAACGACCACGAAGGGTCGGCCACGCATAGTATGAAAGTAGTGAAAGACATATAAACATAAAATAGAAATATGAAGCAAGAAGGTAGCGAGTAAGAATACTCGCCTAAAGCGCTACTCGCGTGTTGGAATCCCCGGGAGAGGATAAACACCAAGTAGGCAAAGGGAAGGGCTTTGCCCTTTGGAAGGCCGCCGGCCTAGGGGTGGTGCGCCACCCCTTGGTGGTGATCTTGGAGGTGGCCGGCCATGGCAAGAGAGGGGAGGGAGTGAAGGTGGAGGTGGTTTGGAGTAGATGGTGAAGTTGTCACCGAAAAAGTCGCCGGAAAGATCATCGGAATGGACACCGGAGGTGTTGCCGGAGAAGAGGGGCTCGGCCCCTAGCCAAGGAGGGCGGCCGGCCCTTGAGGTGGTGATGGGTGTTGGTTTGGTGGAGGATTTTTGATGGTGGTGGTAGTTTTGGAGAAAGTAAAGGAAAGGTGGAAGCTTTGGAATTTGTGGTGGTTTCCATGGAGAGGGAGGAAGAAGAAGTTGAAGTTGGTGTGGTGGTGGTTGTGGTGGTGGAAATGAAGGAGGAGATGGAGATGGTGAAAGCTAGGGTTTGGCTTTTGGTGAAGAGAAATGAAAAGGGAATAAAATGTAAAGGAAAAGGATTTATAGGTTTGTGATTTTGTAAAGGAGTTGCAATTAAACAAAAGAGAGGGACTTAATTGCAAAGTGGGGATGATGAGGTGTTTCTCTTGGCCAATAGGAGCTTGCCATGTGAGGGGGTGAGGTGGAGAAGAAGTGTGTGGAAGTGGTGAGGTGGAGGGTGAGGTGGAGATTTGTGTGGTGGAGATTGGTGGAAAATGTGTGGATGAAAATGGAAGCTTATGGAGGAAGCTAAAGGAATTGGTGGTGGAGAATTAAAGGAAAAAGAAAATAGGAAAGAAATGAATAAGAGAAGATATTTTCTTGGAATCAGAATGTGAAAATATTGGAAGGACAGATACCCGGGATTGAGTCGTGGATGCGGAAATCTTTCGGGAAAATACCGGAATCGTCCGAAATTCAAGTATCTCGGAACGACCCGAAATAAATATCAAAAATCCATAATATTATATTAAGAATAATAGTGAAATCCTTTTTAGAAATACTTTATAGTTTTAAAACTAAAAATCCCGGAATCAGTTACCTACCGACTCCGTTGGAATTTTCATAAAATCAATAAATCCTCAGAAAAAGAATGTAGGTAGAAAATATGATTTTAAGGAATAATGCCTAAAGGGCCATCTTGAAATTCCTAACTGATTGTGAAATAAAAATACTGGAATCAGTCTTCTACCGACTCCGGCGGAAAATCCATAAATTCGTAAAATCTTCAGAAAAAGTATTTAAATAAGAAATGTGATTCTAAGAAGAAAAGTCTAAAGACTCTTCTGGAAATTCCAAGTGGTTTGTGAATTAAAAATCTGGGAAGTGGTCAGCGACACTGGCCGACACTGGTTTTGAAGAAATTCATTTTAATTCTAGAAAATTCCAGAAATTCACATAAAATCTAATATATTAGAAAATGATATTTGAAATTGAAATTGGTCAAATACGGGAAGTAAATCGAAAAATACGATCGAAAACTGAATACGCAATTAAGTACGTATTCCGGGAACGGGGTATTACAATCTACCCACCTTACAAAAATTGCGTCCTCGCAATTTCGTTAAGGGGTTAAATTGAATACAAAGGGACAAGGCTGGAATAAAGGCTTCATAAAACCAAAACAAGGAAAGGATATGGAAAGGATCTAGGAATCAAAGGAAAGATGGTCAAGAAATAGATAACTCTGTACTTGTAGTTGGAATGTATAACCAAGACTCTTGTATTCCAGTTGCAAATCTCTTTACTATTGAGTTGCCTTCTGGATGTACTGAAGAGGTTTAGAGCCTAGGCTCTGATACCAACTTGTAACGCCCCGATTCCCACGAATACGGGGACGTCACTGCAACGTATATACGTAAGTCGAAGTACCTTCCCGTATATACGCTAAGCATCAGTACAGACAAGAATCAGAGTACGGAAGCAAATGGTGCATTATACATTCCAACACATAAATACAATCACAGAGTTATCACCAGAGTGATTACAATATTACATGAATATCATATCACTAGTATGCGCAAATGCGAGAATACAAGGAATATACATGAATGGACAGTATAAAAGGCACTCACGAGTTTACACATGGGAACTCGAGAGGCACACAGGGGGCCTGGAAGGATGGAGCTCCGAAGGTCGGCTGGAGGTCCGCGCTACCGTTGCGCTACTCTGATCAGCAAAGGGGGAAATCCACACGCTCCGGGCTCCATGACCTGGACGTGAGGTCCAGGGGAGTCAGTGACACTCCCCAGGCGAGTATGATACAATGCCAAGTGGCGAAGCAGGATGAGCACAAGTGTGCAAATGATACCAAGTAAGAAGTACTCATGAGGCAGATAGGTTAGAACAGGTATGACATAATAAGCATAAAACAGGAAATCCGATATAAAGATGATTATAAGCAAAAGTGATTTTATACGCTTAGGTTACGCTCCCATGAGACTAGTACGTCGAAGGAATAATCCAAACAAGGAAACCCTCATATATATACCTTTTGTCTCATGCCACCGAATATCCAAGCGTATAGAATCAGAGTTGCAATATCTTATGAAAGGCAAACAGGAATA
The DNA here is from genome assembly GCA_038442645.1 of Agave tequilana. Lineage (NCBI taxonomy): Eukaryota > Viridiplantae > Streptophyta > Magnoliopsida > Asparagales > Asparagaceae > Agave > Agave tequilana. The sequence continues at coordinate 73,624 of JAVJIF010032180.1, forward strand.
CATCATGGAAATCATAACTTGCATCGCAAGTGTAACAGGAATCAATAACTGGAATATATAACAGGCATGACAGGAATAACAGGAATCATAACAGTAATCATATCAGTAATCATAACAGTAATCATAACAGTACTCAGGGTGAACAATCTGGTTGTATGGTTTCAGATAACGACTCCATGAGACTAGTACATCGAAGGAATAATCCAAACAAGGAAACCCTCATATATATACCTTTATCTCATGTTATCGTAATCCAAGTGCATACAATGGAGTAACAGGAACACTTATTATTATGACTCGTCTGACCCATATATCTCGGTATGTGTCCAGGTGTGCACCCCAACACACATACATCCATATATAGCTAGGCGAGGGTTGTTAACGGAAGTAGATGGAGAACTGATATCACTTCTTATAGTGGTTTCCATACACCTGGAACCAGCTTTGGAGGCCCAAAGTCCCCCTAAATGTAATGACATATAACTTACCGCCAACATATATATATTCCATCACTATAAGCAAGGTATCATTCCGGCATCCATCACTTCCTCCCATACCCATACAAGTTGTAGCTTATTAATATAATTATCAGATTTCGGGAATGAGCAATATCATAAATGTAATCATAACTGTAAGACATAACTGTAATCAGGTACTACATTCCCATTATCATGATAATTATAAGAATCGGTGTATCATGCTTGGTATAAAAGATAGCATGACAAGTGGTGATATGTATCAAGTAACTGGTCAAGTCAGGAGATAGATGATAGTCAGGGTAAGTCATGGTACCACATAAAGGTCTTGCCAAATAGTGGCATGTCAAGTGGTCAAGTGATAATCCAGTAGAAGTCAGGTGATATACATGTGTTAAAAGAAAGCAAGTAACTGATAAGTCTGAAAAAATAGCATGGCAATCATAGGGGAAACTCAGAAGTCAACGACCACGAAGGGTCGGCCACGCATAGTATGAAAGTAGTGAAAGACATATAAACATAAAATAGAAATATGAAGCAAGAAGGTAGCGAGTAAGAATACTCGCCTAAAGCGCTACTCGCGTGTTGGAATCCCCGGGAGAGGATAAACACCAAGTGGGCAAAGGGAAGGGCTTTGCCCTTTGGAAGGCCGCCGGCCTAGGGGTGGTGCGCCACCCCTTGGTGGTGATCTTGGAGGTGGCCGGCCATGGCAAGAGAGGGGAGGGAGTGAAGGTGGAGGTGTTTGGAGTAGATGGTGAAGTTGTCACCGAAAAAGTCGCCGGAAAGATCATCGGAATGGACACCGGAGGTGTTGCCGGAGAAGAGGGGCTCGGCCCCTAGCCAAGGAGGGCGGCCGGCCCTTGAGGTGGTGATGGGGTGTTGGTTTGGTGGAGGATTTTTGATGGTGGTGGTAGTTTTGGAGAAAGTAAAGGAAAGGTGGAAGCTTTGGAATTTGTGGTGGTTTCCATGGAGAGGGAGGAAGAAGAAGAAGTTGAAGTTGGTGTGGTGGTGGTTGTGGTGGTGGAAATGAAGGAGGAGATGGAGATGGTGAAAGCTAGGGTTTGGCTTTTGGTGAAGAGAAATGAAAAGGGGAATAAAATGTAAAGGAAAAGGATTTATAGGTTTGTGATTTTGTAAAGGAGTTGCAATTAAACAAAAGAGAGGGACTTAATTGCAAAGTGGGGATGATGAGGTGTTTCTCTTGGCCAATAGGAGCTTGCCATGTGAGGGGGTGAGGTGGAGAAGAAGTGTGTGGAAGTGGTGAGGTGGAGGGTGAGGTGGAGATTTGTGTGGTGGAGATTGGTGGAAAATGTGTGGATGAAAATGGAAGCTTATGGAGGAAGCTAAAGGAATTGGTGGTGGAGAATTAAAGGAAAAAGAAAATAGGAAAAGAAATGAATAAGAGAAGATATTTTCTTGGAATCAGAATGTGAAAATATTGGAAGGACAGATACCCGGGATTGAGTCGTGGATGCGGAAATCTTTCGGGAAAATACCGGAATCGTCCGAAATTCAAGTATCTCGGAACGACCCGAAATAAATATCAAAAATCCATAATATTATATTAAGAATAATAGTGAAATCCTTTTTAGAAATACTTTATAGTTTTAAAACTAAAAATCCCGGAATCAGTTACCTACCGACTCCGTTGGAATTTTCATAAAATCAATAAATCCTCAGAAAAAGAATGTAGGTAGAAAATATGATTTTAAGGAATAATGCCTAAAGGGCCATCTTGAAATTCCTAACTGATTGTGAAATAAAAATACTGAATCAGTCTTCTACCGACTCCGGCGGAAAATCCATAAATTCGTAAATCTTCAGAAAAAGTATTTAAATAAGAAATGTGATTCTAAGAAGAAAAGTCTAAAGACTCTTCTGGAAATTCCAAGTGGTTTGTGAATTAAAATCTGGGAAGTGGTCAGCGACACTGGCCGACACTGGTTTTGAAGAAATTCATTTTAATTCTAGAAAATTCCAGAAATTCACATAAAATCTAATATATTAGAAAATGATATTTGAAATTGAAATTGGTCAAATACGGGAAGTAAATCGAAAAATACGATCGAAAAACTGAATACGCAATTAAGTACGTATTCCGGGAACGGGGTATTACAGTGCTGTTGAAGATTGCCAAGGAATCTACGACGGAAGGCAAAGGAACAGCGGGCAGGAAAAAGCAGCAGCAGCAGAAAATGACAGAGGTCGGTCGACCGAGTCCCAGTCGACCGACGTGCACAACATGCACAGGAGTTGGAGCGGTCGACCGGCCCGGTCGACCGAAAGGGCTCTGACTGACAAGACCCAACTCTCGGTTTTTTCGGTCGACCGGCCCGGTCGACCGAAAGCCTGTGACTGACAAACCCCAACTCTCGGTTTTTTCGGTCGACCGGCCCGGTCGACCGGTATTGGAGAATTGGAGGTCGGTCGACCGTCCGGTCGACCGACATGCGGGTTCTGGGTTTTTTTCTGCTGATCCGTTGTATGAGGTATTTAAGCCTAAAGGATTTCTAGGGTTTAGACTCTCTGCGAAAATTGTATTTGCTGAAGTTCTCTTGCATTCAAAGAGACTTAGAGCAACTTGTATTCATCCTCCTAATAGTAAAACCTCTCCATTGATTGCCCCGAGGACGTAGGCACGTTGGCCGAACCTCGTTAAACTTGGTGTTTGTGATTTGTGAGTTTTCTCTTGTGATTGCATTGTGCTGGAGATCTAGGGATTCTCTGTTGGTTTGTTGTTGTGATTGTCCGCGCGCACAACACTATCATCTCTGCATTCGCAACCATTGTGGCCATTACTGCAGGCTACGTCACCGCGGCCAAGGAGCAGAAAGCACTCGCCGACATTACGGCCGCCCGTTACTTGGCACCATTGGACGTCTTCGCATTCTCGATGCTTGGTGTCAGAGATGAAACAAGGAATAAATTTTGATATGGGCTGCAACTTTTTATAACTTATGTTTATGAATTATATGAATTTGTCAAAGAAGAAAATAATATTCTCCACTAAATCAGGGGTAGAACTAAAAATAAATTTGTCAAAAGAACAACAAAATAGAATAGAGTTTAAGGCAATAGATGAGGAAAAAAAGTTTAAGACAATATATGAAAATTTTGTCAAATGAAAACTAAAATAGAATAGAGTTTAAGGCAATAGATGAGAAAAAAAGTTTAAGACAATATATGAAAAAACCAATGGGTTCGTCCCTGCTTGCTGCCATCCTCTCATCTATTGCATCCAGAAGGTTTCAAGTACTAGATGATTTCCCAGAGATCTTCCAGGGATGTTCCTCGTGTACAATGTCAATCGTCGATTTTTCTCCAGGGTTTCTGCAACAATTCTTCCTCCACTGCTTGAAGTTCTTGATTTATGAATTAAAATGATCAAGAGAATGGTGACAGAAGGTTGGGTGCAGAAATTGTGTGATGATCTCTGCGGAAGCCTACTTAGAAAATATAATGTATTGTGGTGATCGAAATGAAATAGTATTTACATATATATACAGTATTTGTGTGCCAGGTCTGTTTGGTTGTCGTAACTGGCCGTAATTCGTAATTGTAATTGGTAAAGTGTTTTACAATTGTAAATGAGTTACATGTATATAAATTTTACGGTGTTTGGTTGGTAATATAAAATTGTAAAGTGGGAAAGTGTATTGTACTTTACGGTGTATGGTTGTCGTAATGTATAAGTCGTAAGTGAAAAAGTTGACCACAAAATTAACTATTTAGTGATTTTAAAAGTTTTAATACTGCAAATAAATATTAAAAAAATTAAATATTAAAAAAATTTATATTAAAATAAAAAAATATTAAAAATTTGTATGACCACAAAATTACTGTAACTGGGCTGTAAGTGAGTGGTAACTGGGTTGCAAGTGAGTGTTAGTTGAGTTACGTAAGTCTTTTACGAATTACGATCCAAACAAACGCCGTAGTTGTAACTGGGTAGTAAGTCATTTACGAATTACGGAGTTTTACGCGAAACAAACGGCCCTAGGTCGGTTGTGATCTGTGAGGGCCGTTTGCTTTGAGCAAATTCACGAGGGAACTTGTATGTCAGTAATAAAGTTTTTGGGAAATTATCTTTAGCCCCTGAAAATAAATTTCCATTCCTTAAAACCCCCTGATGTCCGTGCACATGTTTTGCGGTCTCCCGCTCCCACCACACACTTGCGTTTGAGTGAGCTGGTGTATTAAGATAAGACAAATTTCTCATTGTGCCCTCCCACTTTCATCTCCTCTCTTATCATCTTCCTCAAGTTAAAATCTAAAGAACTCATTTTTCTTTCTTCTTCTTTTTCATCTCTCGTAAAGAAACTGAGAGAACGCAACTTTAGCTTTTGTTGTGGTGATTGTCGCACAAATGGATTGCAGAGGTTGGCAACAAAATTATATTTCTCCTCTTTTCCACTAAATTCAGATGTGTTCCTTTGATTTTCATCACTAGCAGTGAACTTTTCCTTTTTTTTTTGTAATGAAATTTATTATTCTAGTACAAAGCTCCATAAATTTGATATATTCCAGAGTGAAGCCAAATTGAAATGTGGTATTTCTGCGTACCAAGCAAAAAAGCCAGGATCCACTAATATAAAACAATTACTCAAACAGAAAATAATTTGTACCACCAATCTTGATAACATAACCATCTTCATAGAAAACAAAGGTGTCTCAAAAAAGACACATTAAAGCTCAACAGGATAACTTTAATTCGAGAGAGGAAGGTAACTGCAACAGTTATAAAACATTTAAAATACATAACACCTTAATAAATGATAAAAAGAGCTATACTGTACATAACAAAAAAGACCTACCCCAATACCTAAAATCAACTGATGAAAAAAAAACTCAATGGGTAAAAAGGAGTTAAAAAGATGCTTTGTTCAAGATGGGCTGCTCGAGGACTACAAAGGCTATACATTCGCTATGCTACTCCAACTGCTGTCAAAGTCATATAGAAACGACGGCGGGTCAACATCCGGCAGCCCAATCGATATTCCCGGCACAGGGGCAGTATCTTCCATAACTCCTAAAAAGTTCTCCAGATGGACATGCCCGGAAACTGCCTCGTTCTCAGAAACAAGGGGATCGGAGGGCTTCACTGTGGCTGGTTGTGAATCCCCTATCACCCCCTTGTTCCAAAAAATTCTGACCAACTAAGCTATCCAACCATCTGGGATCAAAATCTATAGAATTTGGCAAAATCGTTGTCCGGCCAAGATCAGTAGGTAGCCCCATGCCTTGATTTGCATTCATGTGACATTGCATGGGAGCATCAAAAGCTGGGGGTTGAGAAGAAGCCGTACAAGGTTGGGCAGCCGTTGTGGTTTTGCTGATACTGTCAGCGACCCCAAGCTCATCTGCCACGCCGGCAAGTATATTCTGCCATTTTCTCATCATGTCATCATCTGGTGAGGCTACAGTTGTGCTCTGAGATATCTGTGTAGTTACTGGAGCGCACAGAGATCTCTGTGAACTTACCGGCATGAAGCAACTTCTTGGCAATGCAGCGGGCAGCTGCTGAGGTCTCAGTGACACAGCTCTATGCATCTGATCAGGTCTCCGTGACAGAAGTCTCTGCACCTGTTCTCGACTGAAGGCAGTGTGCTGAGGCTGCTGCCGAGATCCCAGTGAAGCTGCAGGCAGATTCTCAGGTCTCTGTGACAGAAGTCTGCACACATTATTTGGATCGGAGACAGTATGCTGAGGTCGGGGCATGCGTGCACTTACAAGGCCAGATCCAGCGTTCCCAGCCTTTTTAAATTGAGTGTGCAACATGGGAGCCAAAGCTACACCACCACGATTCACTCTCTGTACAGGCTGTGCTCTCTGAGGTGACTGTGAGGGATGCTGGTTAAGTCTGTTGGGTTTGGGCCGAACAAATAGTCCCACATCGGCTAGACGTGGGGATGGTCTTGGGCTTATAAGTTTTTGGGCAACTCCACCCAAGAGACTAGTCTTTTGGGATGGAGCCCCGAGTCCTTCAAGTGGTATCAGAGTCATGCCCCGAAATTAGTCGTGTGTGTGGGTGATGTTCGACGGTCACCGCAGTGCAAAGGAGTGAAGAGGAGTGACCGACAGCCATCGGTATCTCGATGAAGCATTTGATTTTTGCAGGGAGACTCTTTGTTCGAGGGGAACAAATAGTCCCACATCGGCTAGACGTGGGGATGGTCTTATGGTCTTGGGCTTATAAGTATTTGGGCAACTCCACCCAAGAGACTAGTCTTTTGGGATGGAGCCCCGGGTCTTTCAAAGTCTGTGCACAGGGTAACGGATATTCACTGGATTCTGATGGTGTCATTGGCTGGATTGATACGTTCCGGGAGTGACTGCGGCAGAAGTGATTGTGGCCGAACAAGGGCGAAGAGAGGTTTTAAAAGTTTTGGTTAGGTGTACGAGCTGGGGTACAATGAAAGATTGGTTCAGGGTTTTGGATAGGTTGGGTGACTGGATGTTTAAAACATGAAGCTTTTGTGGATGCAAGGTTGACGTATTTATTTTCTTCAATGATTCCCTTTGAAGCTTCCATCTCTCGTTCTTGTCAGTAGCATGGCAGTGGTCGCTGAGGAAAACACCACAACCCCAGTAGATGCCGGGTGCAGGAGAATCACAGACAAAACAATGGCACTGCATTTACAAATCATGATGAGATAAAATTGTACAAATTTTAATTGTATGATACTATGTATAGTGAGATTCTTCATGTACACCGGAAACATATGTCAAATACTACCTGAAAAGAAATATATCCTTACCAAGTTACAGTGCTTCTCATGGAAGTGGAATTGAAGGGGAAGTGGGCACACAAATGTCGGGAATGAGAAAAATCTCTGCAAGCTACCTAGGGGAGAGAATAACATGTCAAATCGATAGTCAAGTTATGTGTGATGTGAAACGTGAATACATGTATGGAAATCAGTAATAAAATACTCAATCACGCTTCACCAATATGAAACAATCGTTGGTAGGAACATATTAAAAGAATTAATATTAACTATGTTTCTTTAATATGTATGTATTAGATCAATTCAAATCTCAAAGTACGAATTAGATTCAGGATTATAGGTTATATGCACATCAAAGAAGTCAAGCTACGACAGGGGGAAAACAGATTCGCTCGCTCAGTTTTGACATGGACAGGAGATCAGAACAGATAATAGAATGGTGATGTGTATCTAGACTTGTAAATAAAGATTGTATATTGGAATTGTACGTCTGAAAACTTGTGAATTGTGTATGAAACATATTCTGGATTTTTGTAGATGTGTAGCTCTTTCCTTCATGAACCCAATGTTTAAAAAAAATGTGATTTGGACTGCGGATGAGATAGGTCCGAAAGAATCTTGCAGTGCTTAATGGATCAGTTCAGGTACTAAAGCAGCGAGCGGATCCTGTAGCAACGGGTAGGTACAGTAGCAGACAAGAGGGTGAAGGCCATGAGGGAATTGTTGGGTTTTTTGTAATTGAGAAGAGAAAAATTTGTGTAGAGAGAGGAATCTGTGAGAGGAGAGAGTTTTAGAAACTAGGGTTTCTAAATAAGAAGAGATAAACAATTAGGACATCCCACCACTAATTGGGTGCTAATAGGACATCCCACTACTAATAGAATTAGGATTAAAATTCAAAGCAAGCTCAAACTCAAATTGAGGATTAAAATTCATTGATTATTCATTGCATGTCAAAATTGAGTACATGAGGGGTTTCTTATAGACCAAACAAAATTATACTTCTCCGTTACAACCGATATGGTGCTAAATAAAAGTGAAAAACTAAAGAAACTAAAAATCCTAAAAATAATCAAAAAACAAGAAAATAGAAAATACTCCAAAACTATTAAAACTATTGGATCCATGTGAAGTTGGCGCGTCTTCTCCAACAACGATAAATGTGTCAAGATCTTCGTGTCTTGATTTCCACATCATTCTCCCCGTGTTGGAGAGGGCTTGACTGCGTCAAGTCAGAAATAGAAGTGTTCTCATCTTGCTCCAAAGTATCGGGATCAATATGTTGTAATGTACTTCAATCACGAGTCATCATTCGGTGCTCTTTCTTTCCATCGAATCAAATATCTACTAGTCGTGATAACTTCATAATCTAAAATTTTATCAATCTGATATATATATATATATATATTGTATTGAGTAAAATATTTGAAAATGGTGAAAGGAAGGGTCTCTCAAAATTAGTCTCATGGGATGGCTCATCAACTAATGAATTGCTAGGTTAAAATTAAGGCTCTTGTAATTCCACTAGATCTTTAATACTGAATGTAGAACTGATACCAAAATATTGCGGAAATCAATAACATAAACAAGGTCATTTAGCTTCTTTAAAACATGAAATGGATTAGTATTACAAGCATGCAAAACATCATCAACATTAAAAAAATTTAATATGTTCCCATCATCAGCTCGCGTCTCACGGTTGGCGTTATTTCATGCAACTTTAACACTGATTTCATCGTGTGATTCTTGCACATGTGATGCAAACTCAGTTGATGCAAAAGATGATGCAAACTCACATCCCAGAACTAATAGAATTAGGCTTAAAATTTATAGCAAACACAAACTCAAATTGAGAATTGAAATTTCATTGATTATTCATTGCATATCAAATGGAGTACCCGAGGGGGTCTTTTTATAGACCAAATAAAATTGTACTTCTCTGTTACAACCGATATGGTACTAATAAAAGTGAAAAACTAAAGAAACTAAAAATCCTAAAGAAAACCATACATGAAAATACTCCAAAACTATTAAAACTATTGGATCTATGTTAAGTTGACGCGTCTTCTCCAACGATGATAGCTGCATCATGATCTAGGTGTCTTAATTTTCGTATGTGTATGTGTGCGCGCGGGGCGTGTAAGAAAGAGGTAGAATCTCATATGGGTAAGAACCTTGTTTAAGGATCTATGGTATTCACAAAGGGATTTTACCTGATATATGAATCTTCCTTGAAATTTTAATTGTTAAGAATTCAATGTGATTACTTTATGTAAGCCAGAAGTTTTAGAGGAGGGGGTCAAGGATACTAAAGTAACAGTTCTATGAATTTACAGAAAAGTCAAACTGGAACTTTCACTAAAATAAAATCTATGAAAGTAGACTATTCTAAGCACAATCAGAGGATAGGTTACTAGAACTGTCGTTTAACTAAAAGAAGATAAGTGTAGTAGTTAGTTCATTAAGAAGCTCTATAACACGAACAAGAATTTAGCAACTGCCTCATTATGTTTCAGATACATCCATTTCAAGGAACCTAAAATCTAATTTGTAAAACTGAAAACTAGGGGTGTACTGACTCCCTAAAAAAGACCTAGGAAACATTAGACCTCAAAGTATGAGATCAAAAGCAAACTCAAATAAAACGGAATGGTCAAGTTGAAAGCAAGATAGAGAACATGATGCAAACAGATAGAGACGTAACCAGTGTAATTTACTCGAATAATTATGAATTATCTAAACAAATATTTATGTTGCTCTACTGTTTTAATTTTTAAATTTTAAACTCGTACTACTTTTTGTTACAATCATTCATTTTCCCACATGAATTGGTAAACAATACTTGAATTATCGATGTAAATGCTACATAGTTGGTTCTCATAAAGATGTCATTGGCAAGTGTTATTTACGCAGAATTATCTATACAATTATTTATGTCACTCTACTAATTACAATTTTAAACTTATACTATTATTCAACCATTCAGTTTCCCACATGAATCGGTATACAATACTTGTTACAATACTTGAATTATCGATGTAGATGCTACATAGTTGATTCTCATCCTTCAGAGACTACGAGTGTAAATAAGGGCATTCATTGACAAAAGCATCACTGGATTTATCATGTATACATTTCATTCCCAATCCAATAAAGAGAAGATACCAAATAAAATAAAATAAAAGACCAACCAAACAACATCAGCGTAGGCAATCTAATTAAAATAACAAAAAATAATCCAAAAGGGATTATAGATTAGTCTCCTGAGAGTATTTACATTTACTAAGATTAAATGGCATCAGGAGTGTACAGAAAGCGCACAACTGCCTCTTCCTAACATCTGAGAATTTCATGATATTTCATCAGTAACATAATTAGTTTCCCACTTCATCCCGCTCTTCATGCAGTTTGTCCTACTGCTCTCCAAGAAACATTCTTCCTGAGTCCCTCTTAGCCTTAGGAAAGAAATGCTGATATCTCAGCGAACTTGTTTGCCATGTAGGAAATATAATCAAGTGTCAGATTTACTATCGCTAACACCACACATTTTGTAACACCCCGTTCTTGGAATACGTACCCAGATATGTGTCACGATTTTTTCCTCGTATTTTCTTATTTTCCCATATTTATTTTTCTCTTATTATTATTTTTTTATTGGTATCAGACCCGTTCCCTTTCCTTTATTGAGTGATATTACTGATTTGACTTTTCTGATAGTTAGATTGGACTTGTTTCAGTTTTAAACATTAATTTTTAATATTTTAGATTTTTCATAATTTTCTGAAATTTTTCTGAATTATTTTGTAAATCTCCTAAATTCAGTGTCAACTAGTATCGCCGATTGATTTCAAAATTTTTAATTTGCAAACAAAATTGAATTTCTTGAATCTGATTTTACAGTGTTCCTCAGGATGATATCTTCTATTTTAGAGAATTTTTGAAAAATTTTCTGATTTAGTCAAATTTGACCGAATAAAATATTATTATTTTCTTTTCCTTGCTTTTCTTTCTTTTCCCTTCTCCACTCTTTTCTTTTCCTAACTTAAAATTTTTATTTTTCTTTTTCTTTTTTTCCTTCTTTTCCATTTTCTTTTTCTTTTTCCTTTTTTCTTTTCTTTTCTTTTCCTTTTTCTATCCCCTTCTACACACTTCCCCCACCTTCTCCTCTCTTCTTCTTCTTTCTTTTTCCTATCCCCTCCCAGCCGAACTCCTTCCTCCCTCTCTTACACTCTTATCCTTCTGTCTTTAAATCTTCTCTCTTTAATTCTCTCATTCTCTCCCCCTCTCTAATTCCTCAAACTTTGGACCCGACAGCCCCAGCACAGATCCGACGCATCCCCGGCGCCACCTCCGGCCACTAGCCACCCCGGCCACCCCCAGACCCCACATCACTCTCTCAATATCAATTTCTATCTCACTTTCTCTTCAATACTCTATCATCTCTCTTACCTCCCCAAGACCCCTGGCGGCCCTCTCTAACTCCAGCGACCCCCTCATGCCGGCCGCCACCACTCCTCTTCCTCAAACCACCCACAACCACAGCCACCATCACCACCCTCTACACCACCACCATCTTCATCACCTCCGCCACCTTGCATCACCTCCTTCACCAGGCCCAACTGCCGCCAGAGCCGCTGTCGGCCACCCCCGGCCGCCGCGCCGCCCCTGCCACCCCAGGCTGAGCCCAGCCTCCCTCCTCTCTCTTTCCCCTCTTTTCTCTCTTCTTCACACTTTTCCCTCTATTCTCTCTCCCCCCTTCTCTCGCTTTCTCCTCTCCCCCTGAAATTCTCTCTCCTACTCTCTGTTCTCTTTCCCTCCCTCTCCCCTGCGCACTCTCTCTCCCTCTCTTCTCTTTCTCTCTAGCTCTCCCTAATTCTCTCTCCGTGCATCACATGCGTTAACGCCCCTAGCATTCCCCGAAACTCGGTGCCATGCCCGAGATTATCGTTAGGCGAGTACTATTTTCTATGTTGCGAGTGCTTCTCGCTTTATGAGTGTTATCCCGCTTTGACGGGTGTATTGTATTCTGGGATTGTGTATTTGTATTTCTATGGAATGTGTATTGTATTTATGTGGACTGTGTATTTGTATTTCTGTGGAATGTTGTATTTATATCAGTGTGACGAATGCTTGTAGTTGCGTAGGTAATCTCCTGTATTTATTTATACTGCTTTGTATTTTAGATTTATTGTGGATTTGGCTGACCCTTCGTGGTCGCCCAGCCTTTTGGCGCAGCCCTCCGGGCTCTCTCTTATTTGGCCGACCCTTCATGGTCGCCTTGCCTTCAGGCGCAGCCCTCCGAGCTTTTCATGCTCCGCCTGATAGGTGAGCCTAGCGCTCAGCGCTTTATCGATGGCTCCATCCGACCGTATTTACGTCGTGAGCATGGATTCGCCACTTATATTAGCTAGACGTTTCATTCGTCGCTTCAACATGTGCACTTAGTTGCGCCTCAAGTGGTAACCACGTCAAGCGTGATAACGTCTAGTGTTGTACACTAGCTTCGCTCCAATCTTGCTTAGCTCCGCTTGGATGTGTGCTTGTCTGCTTGCTTAGCAGCTTAATTTATAGTTGTTAATATTCGAAATGTATAGAGTTTGAAACGCTTCTCATATTTTTTTGACATGTTGCTTACCCTATTTGCCTGCTTGCTTGTCAAATCTTGCCTAACTCTGCTTGCTGCTTGTATGTCTACCTGTCCAATCTTGTCTAACCCTGCTAGCCTACTAACCTGCTTGTCTGTTGAGCCTTGCTTACCTGCATGTATGCATGTCTATTCAGCCATGCGTAACCCTGCCTTACCTACTTGTCTGCTTACCTAGCCTGCCCTGTCTAGCTAGCTTACCTGCTTGCCCGCTTGCCTACTTAGCCCCGCTTATCCGCTTGCTTGTCCAGCTCCACCTAGCCCTGCCAGCCTCCATGCCTGCCCAACCCTGCCTAGCCTCGCTTGCCTGCTTGCCCGCTTGACTGCTCATTTGCCTGCTTGCTTGATTATTAGCTTAATCTATTATTATTATAATTATGGTTGTAAAGAATTTGACTCTGTATTCATGAACTAGCTTGTGTGATCAATACTTGATTGATATTGTAACTCTGCGTTTAGTTGTACTACATGTATTGTTGTACATCACTTGACATCGGACACTTGTCACCTGATACTTGCCACCTGACTGGTTACTTGCTTGCCTGTTACGTGATTCTCTCTTTTACGGGACCTTATCTATATTATCATGTTATACTTATGCCATCCAGTGCTCTTGTATCACTCATGTTTCTCCTACTATGATATTCCTATTACTTTCTTTAAACTGATAATAATAACCAACCAGTAATAACCATAAGACTTACACTAGGGTGGGGGAAACTGATGGATACTGATATGATATCATGTTTATAGTGGGGGGTACTAAAGTGTCATGTTGGGGGCAATAAATCCCATTTGAAGTGTCATGTCGGGCGTAATATAAGTCCCTGAAGCAGTAGTCGAATCTCATGGGCCGTTGTCCCGGGCCGAGGTGGGGCCCACTATAAATATGGTCCATCAATCTCCATCAGTTTTCAATAATACTTATCTTATTCATAAATGGATATATGTGTGCTAAGACGTTAGTACGCATACCCAAATATATGAATTGAATGAGAAATAAGATAATAACATAATAATAACTTAATAACCAAACAATAATAATATTAAGAACGTAGGATATTTGGTCTCTCCTTCATTCGAGTTCTGGTACTTGTATATCAGATCTGAATGAGTTCTACTAGAGTACAAACTCCAGTACAAACTGTCAGTGGTATGAGATAATGGCAGAGGGATGATTGAAATATCAGCAATACTAATTATTATTATTGGATAACTTAAATATCAGACAATTCTAATGATATAATTGTAGTATTTCGAGGGTAACACAGGTTGTGTGCACTCATTGATAGTGACATGAGGTATATATATGAAAGTCTACTTGTTTAGATTATCCCCTCGACGTATCGATCTCAAGAACCTGTCAACTGAGCTCATATAACTGGTTTTGCCTAGTATGCTCGTGACATAATATATTACCCTGTACCTGAAGTGTACTTGCACTGCTTGACCCTTGCCTGAAATGATTTTTGTAATATTGAATCTCCTAACTTGCATGCTTGAATCACATCTAATTGCTAATTATATACTAATATAATATCCAAACAACTCGGGTTGTATAAACTCAGGTGATGGTGACATGAGGTGTATGGTGTATATATATATAAGAGTTTTCCTTATTCGAGTTATTCCCTCGACGTACTAATCTCATGAATATGCATCTGAGTTTGTACAACTGGTTTTGCCCACATTTGTTTTACTTGATTGCCTCATTGTCACTGTTTTAAATCTCAGTCGATATACCAGTATATCGGCAGAGATAACGGTATTTTTTATCCAAAACGATACGATAAGCGCAAAATTTTATCGGATATCATTTTGGACTGATATGGGCCGATAAATCACCACGTAGCCGATATGTCAGGCAATATCCGAGATGAATATATCCGATATATCGCCACATCACGCATTTGAGGATCTTCTACAAACGTATTTGAGGAGTTTCTACAAAAAGTAATTCCTATGAGTTTATGACCCTAAACTTGTTTTAAGTAATTGCATATGATTTATGTAGGCAATCACATGTATATTCTTCATCTAGTATGACGTCCGAAATGACATCTAGTATTTAGTATCATATCGCGATATATCACTCGGTATCCGGTATCTATAATATAATTTTGTGACCGATATATCACCGATATCCGATATCTAAAACATTGCTTATTGCATGGTATGTGTCTGTACTCACGACACGATTTTCCGATATATGCTTCTCTGATTCAGATTTATCGATACACGTATACTTGTCTGTGCACGCCACTTGGCTTCATTTTACATACTCGTTAGGTTGCTTTCTGACAACCCCTGGACCTACTTGTCCAGATCCCGGAGCTTGGACTGTCGCAAACTTTTGTGAAGATCAGAGTGCACAACGGAAGACCGATGGATCAACGGTAGATCATCCGTAGCTCTTTCCTTCCAACCCCCCTCTTGATCGGCTCTCGAGATTCCCTCTTGTTGCTCATGAGCCTCTTTCAGCTTTTGTACCTTGTATATCACTTTGTAAATCATTATTCTGCGCCTCTTGGTGATGTAATATTCTTGTAATATTGCATCACACTCTATGATAACAGTGTACTTGTACTATTTTTTATTGGAATGCATATTATCACTGTGCTTTCATATTCTAATTCTTGTCTGCACTGATACTTAGCATACATATGTGAGGATATAGTACGTCGCAGTAGCTTCTATGTACCTGTGGGATTGGGGCTTACACATTTCATTGAGTCGGTCTTACATTTCAGTTACTCCACCCATTATCATATCCAAGACCATTTTAAGTTCCTGCACTAAGACCTTCATTCAACTAGGCATCTCACACTTCTTGTAGTCCATAAGTAAAATATTTTGTAAAAGTAACCTTAACTTCTCAATGTTTGCATTTTATATTGCACGGACACTGCAACATTGAAATGGACACGTAGCACATACTTAAAAATACACATGACACGTGTGTCCGACTCACTTGTCAGACACATTTCGGACGCGATACAGCTCCATGATAGAAGCGTCCGTGCTACATAGTTTGCATTCATGTACTTTGGTTTAACCTCAACAAATCAATAACTATAAACAAATAAACTCCCTACTCTAAATTGCAAAAGCAACCTTCACTTATAATATTTGCAAACTAAAAAAACATATTGGTTAAGCACACGTGACCTTTTTTCATCTAAGAAAAGATGGGATGAAAAACATGTGATCTATCACCGATCAAACAATAGAGAAACACCGAGTTACTCGGCAGCATAAGCAGAAGCGTAGAAGATCTACCACTAGCAAGCAATTGAGACTAAATCATCACACAACCAAAAAACACCATATTTAACGTGGTTCGGCAATGTGCCTACATCCACGGGGAGGCGGAGAGAAATCTTTATCGAAAACAGAGAAGAAAATACAAGATTTACAAGAATTCTCTCTTATTACAGCTCTCAATGGTGAAAATCTCTTTTTCTCGACACATCTTCAAAGGCCACCCCGAAGGGGTTTATATAGGCACCTAGAATGATCTTAGTCAAACACAAACTTCAATAATCCAATTAGCACCGCCTCAGAGAAAAAAGAAAACCCGGATCCAATTCAAACTAAAAACAGAACTGTATTAGGAAACTGTCAGAACCCGACATTAGTCGACTAGGGCCAATTATTAGTCGACTAATACCAAGTATTAGTCGACTATACCCAATACCTAGTCGACTACTATAATACAATCCGAGAACCCAACTTACTGTTGCGAGGCCTAGTCGACTACACCCTATTATTAGTCGGCTAGTCTATATCCTAGTCGACTAATAACACCTATTAGTCGACTAATCAACATGCACATATCATGTACATATCCGTGCTTGATTTTTGAAACTTGTAACACCTCCACCGGATCCTTGATTCATCTCCAATGAATATGAGGCACTCCAAATACTAACAATCTCCACATTGACTCATGGTCATTGAGCCTTCGTAGAAATTGGCCTCCGCTTTATTCGCCTTGCTTTCTCCTCCTTTTGTGACTTCACATGCTCTTTCTTAAGAGCTCGTTCGTCACTTTACTTTTGGAGAATCTTTATGAAGTTCAGAGATACTCTGAACTTCTCCACCGAGATGGTCTTCGTCATCATATCCGTTGGATTTTTCTATATCTGTTGGATTTTTCTTCGTGCTGAGCTTTAGCAAATCGATCACATTATCATCCATAACCCACTGACATATCTTGTGATAACTCACATCAATGTGCTTCGTCCGCTTGTGATACATGTGATCCTTAGCAAGATGAATCACTCTGACTGTCGCAATGAACTCAAACTAAATCCTATATAATACTGAACGTCTCAACCAATCCTCTCAAGCACAAAGCTTCCTTCGATGCCTCAACTACAGCCATGTACTCTGCCTCTGTCGTTGAAAGAGCAACTATATCTTACAATTCTTCCTTCCAACTAATGACGCACTCAGCTACTGTGAACACATAGCCTGTTGTAGATCTTCACTGATCAAGATCTCCTGCATAATCTGCATCAACATAGCCTTGTAGTACCTAGGCTTCCTCGTCTCCTATCTCTGAAACATCAAACCTAGTCTCACAGTCTCTCACAGATATCGTAGCACCCACTTCACTGCTTTCCAATGTTGCTTTTCTAGATTTGACATGAATCGATTTACTGTACTAACTGCATAGGTTAAGTCAGACTTAGTGCAGACCATAGCATACATGAGTGATCCCACCGCACTAGCATACGATACTCGAGACGTCTCCTCCTCTTTCGGTGATTGTGGCCACTGCTTGGAGGATAATTTAAAGTGACCTGCCAAAAGAGTAGTGACTGGTCTTACTTCTGTCATGTTGAATCTCTCCAACACCTTGAGAACATAGTTCTCCTGAGATCGCCAAAGTCTGTCTGAACCTCTGTCTCGAGTGATACCAATACCTAAGATTTTCTTAGTTTCTCTCAAATCCTTCATGTCAAATTCTTTCTTGAGCTAAGGTTTAAGCTTCTGAACATGTGTCTTGTTTCTTGCAGCAATCAGCATATCTACATATAATAGCAAATATGTCAGATCATCACTCCGCTTAAAATAGACACAAGTATCATACTCACATCGGTTGTATCTGGCCTTGATCATGAAAGAGTCGAACCGTTTATACCACTGCCTGGGAGACTGCTTAAGTGAATAAAGGGACTTATTTAGAAGATACCTTGTTTTCTTAACCTTCCTAATTATAACCTTCAGGTTGTTTCATGTATATCATCTCCTCCAGCTCACCATGCAGAAACGTTATTTTGACATCCATCTACTCCAACTCTTGATCAAACTAAACAAAACTATTGTCAATAACATCTGAATAGATGTATGCTTGACTACTGGAAAGAAATTCTCATTGTAGTCAATATCCTCCTTCTGAGCATATCCTTGGCAACTAACTTTGTCTTGTATTGCTCATTGTCCTTCTTGTGAAAGACCCATCTACAATCTATCGCCTTGGAGTCTTTTGGAAGATCGACTAATGTTCATTTTTGATTTCTATCCAAAGACTCAATTTCCTGCTCCATGAAAGCTCCACCTTGCGCTTTACCCTCCGTCTCTGACTTTTCTTGCAACATTGATTCTTCATCAAAAATCACATCTCTGCAGGTAAAGGCGCTTCTTGCCTCAGGATCCCAAAGTCTGAAATCCTTGACTCTTTCGGTGAGCCCGATGAAGATGCACTTCTTCGACTTGGACTCCAATTTGCTCTTTTTCTGACTATCAACCAAACTAACGTCGAGCAACCGAAAATTCGTAAAGTTGAATAGTCCGCAGACTCTCCTCGTCATATCTCCTCTGGGATCTGAAGATCACTAACTATTGATGGTGACCTGTTTACCAGATAACTCGCATCGCCTCTGACCAAAATCCTTCTGACATGTCAGCATGTAATCTGATATTGCGGGCACGCTCTGTAAGTATCCGATTCATGCGTTTCTGCTACTCCGTTATGTTTTGCTCGCCTTTGATTACTTAACTGGTGTTCAATGCCCTTACTTGCTAAGTAATCTTTGAGTTCTTTAGAGGTGTACTCGCCTCCATTATTGGACCTCAAGACTTTCACCTTCCACCCTGTCTGATTTTCCACCATAGTTTCACTTCTTAAACTTCTGAAATACATCTGATTTCTGCTTCAAGAAGTATACCCAAATTTTTCTTGAAATATCATCTATGAAAGTAACATAGTACCTAGCACCCCCAATGGATGCTACTGGCGAAGGCCCCCACACATCTGTGTATAAAATCTAGCAAGCCTTTTGTCTTGTGATGTGATGTAGAGAAAACTACTCTACATTGCCTACTCATGATGCAAAATTTACAAAAATCAAGTTTGTAATATTTGATACCTGGTAGAGTACTCCTTTTATGTAGGGCTTGAAGACCTCACTTGCTCATGTGTCAAAGTCTTATAATATCATCTTTCTCCGTTGATGCTGAAACATCCCCAACAATAATGCTTTATGTCAACTTGCACAAGTTTGCTGTCTGCTCTCCTTTAAAAATCATCATGAAGCTTTTGGTAACTTTGATTCCTCCATCTGCACCAGAAAACTTATACCCTCGAGCTTCCAAAGCTCCCAACGAGAGAAGATTCTTCTTCAAATTCGGAACGTGTCGAATATTCGTGAGGGTTCAAACCTATCCACGAAACATTCTCATACGAATGTTGCCGATGCCTACAGTCTTGCACACGGTGTCGTTACCTATTAAGACAGAGCCTCCATCATAAAACTTGTAAGTACTGAACCACTCCTTTTTTTTGGCACATGTGTTATGTACACCCCGAGTCAAATAACCAAGCATCTGAGTATTTATCTTTTTCTGACTCAGCCGTCAAGAAATCACATGGATCCGCATATGCGACAACCCCGGCTTGATCTGACTTTCCACTAGTACTAACCCCATCAAAATCCTTGCCGCCTTTTCTCTTCATGGTCTCCTTGTATTTCATACAATTCTTCTTGATGTGCCCTAATTTTTGCAAAAAAGTAAGAAAAACTGTTATAAGCCTTTAGATCCCTTTTGGGTCCTCTACTATTTGATCTTCCCTTCTGTCCCTTGACAACCAATCATGATGCCTCCTCTATAGAATTTATCTTCTTCATCAGCTCGTTATTCTATATCATCTGTCTGACATCTTCTAACTCTAAAGTCTCTGTATCATAGATGATGGTGGTTGACAAGTGGTCATAACTTGATAGTAACAGAAGAGCTTTATCTTCTTCTTCTAACTTACCTCAAGAGCTAACAATTCACTTAAAATTCTATTAAAAGTATTTAGATATTGTAGAATAAGCGTACCTTCCTTCATCCGAAGGCTGTATAACTGTTTCTTCATGAAGAGCTTGTTCGATAAACTCTTCGTCATGTAAAGGCTCTCCAGCCAACACCAAAGACTAACAGTTGTCTCCTCGTTCATCACATTGTAGAGGACTTCATCTGCTAGGCATAGAATGATCGTCGCCTTTGCGCGGAAGTCGATTATTCCACTCATCATCCTCCATCTTCGATGGCTTCTTCTCAATACCAAGCAGGGCCTTGTGTGTGCCCTCCTTCATGAGCGATGTTACTTGCATCTTCCACAACAGAAAGTTGGACTTTAGTCGAATTCTTCACCTCGAACTTGGTTGCAGTGGTCATCTTACTAGCCATCGCTCTGATACCAATTATTGTGATCTATCACCGATCAAACAACAGAGAAACGAGTTAAAGACTCGGCAGTGGAAGCGAAAGCATAAGCGTAGAAGATCTACCACTAGCAAGCAATTGAGAATAAATCACCACACAATCAAAGAACACCAGATTTAATATGGTTCGATAATGTGCCTACGTCGACAGGGAGGAGGGGAGAAATCTTTATTGAAAACAGAGAAGAAAATATAAGAGATACAAGAATTCTCTCTTACAGCTCTCAATGGTGGAAATCTCTTTTTCTTGACACACTTTCAAAAGGCCACCCTAAGGGTTTATATAGGCGCCTAGGATGATCCTACTCCAACACAAACTTCAACAATCCAATCAGCCCCGCCTCAGAGAAAGAAGAAAACCCGGATTCAATTCAAACTGAAAAAAGAACCGTATTAGGAAACTGCCAGAACCCGAAATTACTCAGCTAAGGCCAATTATTAGTCGAAGTATTAGTCGACTATATCCAATACCTAGTTGACTAGTGTAACACAATCCGAGAACCAAACGTACTATTGCGAGGCCTAATCGATTACACCCAAGTATTAGTCGCCTAGTCTATATTCTAGTCGACTAATAATACCTATTAGTCGACTAATCAACATCAACATGCACAGATCCTGTACACATCCGTGCTTGATTTCTGAAGCTTGTAACACCTCCATCTGATCCTTTATTCTTCTCCAATGAATATGAAGCACTCCAAATACTAATAAAACACAACCTAATTAAGTATCTCAATAGTACTTGAATCTGCAGAAGTTACCAAAAAGAGAAAAAATATATCTCTCACCTTTCTTGGCCCCCCTCAAATAAAATCCTCTCCCCACCAGTAAATGGCATGTAAATTGAAGGTCATAGGTGCTTTAGTAACATACACATGATTAATCACTGATATAAGAGCCTGCAAATGTAACTTAAATCTGAGATACAGTAAGCATATACCGGCATGTTGTACACCTTTACTCATTACAACCAAATTTCACCTTCAAGAAGCCATTTGTTTAAGCCATGTGGAAGATCACAGAAAGTTATAGTTTGCTATGTTGCACAGATAATACAATCAAGGAAACTTACCGTGTCCAAATATGATACATACTCAATACTTGGACACTCGCATACTTCTGGATACTCGTTGGATACTCCTACAGTTTGTCCTAAAATTTATAACATATCCCAGGTTTATCATAAACCTACTAGATATATTTCCCGGACTAAGAAGATAAAAATCTATTGCACAAATGATAGGTTTCACACTTTCATTTAATTTGTAGATGAATTTATATAATCTATTTATTTTCTTAATGAAGAATTTGAACAGTAGAGTAAAATCTTGTTGTAGTGCAGATGTCCGAAAAATGACCTTAGTTCTAATGAACATGTTAAGATGGATGAATGACAATACACTAAGTGATATGACAAGAAACAAGTGCATTCAGAAGAAGTTAATCTCTTATTAAGGATAAAATGAGGGAGAATAGACTAAGATAGTTTAGCCATGTTGTGCAACACAGGCCAATAATGCGTTGTTTCGGAAAAAAAAAACAAAGGCTAATTTGCCCAAAACTACCATAAACTATCCCTGCTTTCCTCAACAAAAAAAAAAGCCTAAACTATCAAAATCTCAAAATAATACCACAAATTAGAGGTTCTCAAAAAATTCCCAAAAAAAAGTTATAAATAGCTCCTCATATAGAGCAATCCCACACTAGTTACAGATTTTCAAAGAAAAATCATTAGCGACACCAAAAAATCATTACAAATTTTCAACTATCTTTATGTATTTTTGTGTCGCTAATGAATTTTTCCTTGAAAATCTGTAACCTGTCTGAGATCGCTCTATATGAGGAGATATTTCTAACTTTTTTTTGGAGAATTTCTTTAGAACCTCTGAGAATAGTTTGCGGTATTATTTTGAGATTTTGATAGTTTAGGATTTTTTTTTTTTTTTTTTTGGGGGAAAACTGTAATAGTTTATGTTAGTTTTGAGAAATTTAGACAAAAACAAAAAATATATAGTTAATGGAGCAATGAAGATTGGCGGGAGGCCTATTACTTGAATGAAGGTAATTCAGAAGGATATGAAAATGATTCATGTAACTAACAAGACGACCCTTAATACAGCTAAATGGAAGAAATGATTTGATTTATGTACCCCATCAGTAGGTACATAAATTTGAGATAAAGGCTTTAGTGTTGCTGTTGTTGATGTTCATATGTAATTTTATTATTGCCCTATCTAGGTTTGTCAATGAGTCAGTCTAGACCCACACCCAACCCGAACCAGACCCTCCTAAACGTGTTTGGTTAGATTTTTATACCCGTGGACCCGAATAGGAACCAAACCTGATTACCCGATTAGTAAACAGGTCGAATCTGATTTTACTTGAACCGTACCCATTTAATTAATTATATATTAATATTTGAAACATTGTAGACTCTTATATTTGTTGTTTGAGTTTTACTGAACATAGTTTGTCAAATGTTTGTTGGATTTATCATACTTTAATTTATATTGTGGGATATTTGAATCAATGCTTATATATATAGTTTGAATCAATTGTTTGTGGAAGGAATCAACAAGCTAGAAGTTAATCGTATCGGGTCAGGTAAATGGGTCTGGACCCATGACTAAATGGGACCGGCATGGGAACAATGATTTTGGACCGTGGGCAAACAGGTTGGGTCTGGTACTAATAATATTAAACGAGTTCGGGTATGGTAATCCCCGCACCGCCCCAAACCCAACCTATTGACAGCCTAGCCCTATCCATGACATACCAGTGTCTTATATTTTCAAGATAAGCCTGCATATCATATCAATTATCTATATCCATATCACTGCAACATAGACAACTTATACCTTGCATTTACTAGCTAGTGTAAAGAAACCACAGCACATTTTATGCAAAACACATCAAGGTCACAAATTGCTTATTACATGCAAGGACAGGAGTTTGTGAATGTGTACTGTAGATCATTGCATAGCCATCAATAGGAAAGTAACTCAACCAAAGGACTACTGGGCTTCACATGATACGTTAAAAGGAGAATTCAATAAACTGCTAATACAGGAAAGTGACCAACATACGAGACTATGGATGGATGAATTTAAACACACTACTAACAACCATTATTTTCTTGCTAATAAGTAGGCGACCAAAGACACAAGAAGAACTCCAATTTTAACTTCAAGGGAATAGGAGGAAGGCAGGGTGCAAGAAGCTACTGATAGTGAAGAAGACAAAAAAAAAAAAACAGTAGTTGTTTGTACAAAATACAAATACTCCAGTAAAATCATCTACTAAATTATCAATGATACACTAAGTTTCAGTGCATTGCCAATATTTAAGAATATCACACCATTTCAAAAGAAAAACATCTAAATTAACCAATCTTATCCATTGTAGGTTCCTTAACCAGACCCCTATAAAACACTTTGCTTCAGTCCAGGTTTGAGTTTGATAAAGGTAAATTTTGGACACCATAGTTGGTTTCCAATTTTTCTTAATCATTTCGTAGTTTTCTCACCCTATTTCTTATGGTTCACCATTTTCCCTCACATATTGCTTCAGTTATGGCCTTCCGCCTGCGGCCTGTAGTATATACATTCCATTACTTCCGAGTTTGGGTAAAACCAAGCCAATCATATATAATGTGATGAACAGTTTGCTTTATGAATCATCCGGTCAGGTCTAATCCATTTTGCATAGGATTAAAAAAATTAACTTGCTGAACCACGTTTGTCTAAAATAATCCCAAATTAACTGATATCTTGCTGACATTGTGTAATTGAAGAAGCCAGATTGATATGACTTCTATTTAAACCAGTACCTACTTGGAGATAATATCTGATCTAAATTCCTATTGCCAATCAATCCCTAGCCTATTAAAAGGCACACAGAAGAAGAGAGAAGTTACAAAGTCTCAATTATGTGAAAATCCAGAGTGGAAAGAGGCATATGCCTCAAGGATCTCCTTCCTTCAATTGCTCCTCAAGCCCGCGCAAAAAAAAAATTCACACACCCCACCACCAAATAGTGTTGAGATCTGTAGAGAAATAGAAACCTTAGAATTGAATTGATTAGTTAACATAAGAGAAAGTATAAGGTATATATAGAGACAATGTGGGTAAATGGGTAACAACCTAATAACTCGATACTAATAACTAATCTTAACACTCCCCCTCAAGCTGGAGCATAGAGATCTAACATGTCCAGCTTGTTATATAAATTAGAAAACAGCTGAGGTGAGGCAGCACTGGTAAGGAGATAAGCCAACTGTTTTGAAAACTGTGTGAACTGGAACATAACCATCTTCTTTGTTCAAGCATCTGACAAAATGACAGTCAATCTCAATGTGTTTGATTCTTTCATGGAATACAAGATTCTAGTCAATATTGATAGCAAACTGATTATCACAATGCATAGGTATGGGCCTCGGCTATCTGAAACCAAGCTTCATCAATAAATTTTTAACCACACCATCTCGCATGTCGTATGAGCCAATTGCTCTACTCAGCTTTTGCACTCAAACGAGGCACAACATCCTACTTTTTGCTCCTCCAAGTCATCAGATTTCCTCCAACAAAGATGCAATACCTAGTAGTAGACTTCATGTCATCTTGGTCACCGGCATATCCTGAATCCGAATATCCAGAAATGCGTATATGCCCATGTTTCTTGTAAACCAACCCTTAACCTGGACAACTCTTGATGTAAGCCAGAACCCTTATTGCAGCTAACCAATGAGCCTCTCTGGGCTGATACATAAATCTACTCAGTATCCCTACAGTAAAAGTTATGTCTGGCCTAGTAACTGTAAAATATATCAACTTTTTAATCAATCTTTTATATCTTCCTGGATTATAAAATATATCAACTTTTCAATCAATCTTTTATATCTTCCTGGATAATCAAGTGCAGAACTATCATCAAACCATAAATCAACATTTGCTTCTATTGGAGTGATAGTATGCTTGCATCCTAAAAGATCTGCTTCCTCAAGAAGATCAAGAGTATACTTTCGTTGAGAAAGAAGTATACTGTGTTTTTGATGTGCAACTTCAATTCTCAGAAAGTATTTTGGATATCTCATGTCCTTAGACACCAAATAACGCTTAAGGTACTGCTTAGTCTCCAATAGCCCAGCTGAATCACTACTAGTCAGCAAAATATCATCAACATAAACAGCCAGAACTACAATGCCAGACTTTGTGCGGCGAACAAATACAGAGTGATCCGAATGACATCGGTAAAATCCAATAACAGAAATAGTAAGACTGAACTTCTCAAACCACGCCCTTGGACTCTGTTTAGTCCATATTTAACACAACAGACTTTTAATTTCCCTGAGCAGCATAGTCTGGGGATTGCTCTATATAAACTTCCTCCTTAAGATCCCCATATAAGAGAGTATTCTTAACATCCAGTTGGAACAATAACCATGACAGGTTAACAATAATGGATAACAGAATCCTGATAGAATCATCCTGATAACTGGCGAGAATGTCTCAAAATAGTCAATGTCATATGTCTGAGTATAACCTTTGGCCACGAGCCTGGCTTTATATTTATTCACAGATCCATTTAGGCGGTACTTTAAAGTAAAGACCTAGTGGTAGCTAACAACAGCCAAGGTTCTAAATATTGGATATCAGAATCATATCGGATGGGGGTTTTTCATATCGGATATCGGATATCGGGATACGCGCGCATATCGGGCGTTCATATTGGACACTATATATAATGAAATATGATAATTAAGAGTTGGTTTAGAATCATACATATCATCTACCTAATAAAAATGATGTAATATGCTTGCAGAGGCAGTAAAAAACAATATACATTTGCACGCAGTCGTGCAATAAATGAGTTATTTCATATCGGGTGATATATCGGGCAATTTATCGGCCAATATTCTAAATATCGGCCGTTTTTTGCTGCAAACGATATGGCGAACGATTTCCCCATATCGTATCGACAGCAGGCAAAAAAGGAGATATCGACCGATATTTAAAACAGGGACAACAGCAGTATCTATTAGTGGCAAAATCAACTCCAAGTTCTCTATAAGCAAGAGCTTCCATCTCCTCATTCATAGCCTGCTTCCAGGCAGGTACCAATAAAGCCTCTATATATAAGACCTGGATATAGACTCAGTAGACTCAAAAAGACAATGATATGGCAAACTGACGAAAAATGAAATTAAGGTGATCATAAGAAATAAAATCAAAAATAGGATGATCATTGCAAGACCGTTTACCTTTTGAAGGGCAATGAGAATATCAAGATCAGAGGGAGATGTTGACGGTGGAGGAGGAGGACCGTCTACTAGAGAAGGGGTAACCGGAACTTGTTCGGAGGCAGGAACATTTGGGCGATGAGTGTAAACGTCGAACTGGCTTGTTTGCAGGGAAATCCTGAGTTTCTACTGGCGAAGAAATAATAAAAGCAGGTGTACGCAATGGCATAGTCGATGATAGAGGAACAATCTCAGAAATAGTGATAAGAACCTGTTAAGAGAAATATGGAATAGACTCAAAGAACGTAATATCAGCAGACACCAAATACTTCCTGGTGGAGAGATTATAGCATCGATATCTTTTTTGTGTTTTAGAATACCTAACAAAGACACATTTTATAGATCTAAGAGATAACTTGTCTAGCCTAGGAGACAAGTCCTGAAGAAAACAAGTGCAGCCGAAAACTCAAGAAGTTATGGAGAATAGTGTTTTGTTAGGAAATAGATGAGAAAAATGAGATTTTTTTTATTGAAAACAGAAGAGGACATTCTATTAATCAGATGACAAACACTTAACACAGCATCAGACCATAAATATTTTAGGACACTCATATGAATCATTATGGTTCTAACGACATCCAGAATGTGTATGTTTGCATTCAGCAACTCCATTTTGCTGGAATATATGAGAATAAGAGATCTGATGAATAATCTCATTTTTGAAACAAAAAATAAATACATCTTCTTTAACATACTCCAAGGCATTGTCAATACAAAGTACACGAATTGAAGTAGAAAATTGACTTTTTATTTTATTAAAGAAAAGTTCAATAACACTGAAGACTTCTGACCTCTCTTTTAGGAGATACAACCACGTCATGCGAGAGAAGTCATCACAAAGAGTAAAAAAATATCTAAAACTCTTAATGGAGGATACACGACTAGGACCCCAAATATCAGAACAGACTAACTCGAATACAGAACTATTACGATTATTGACTCGACTCTGAAAGGTAGACTCACAACCTAAAGAAAAAATAGAGGACTCAACATGAATAACAGACTGAAACTTTTACACCAAAAAATGACCCAGGCGCCAGTGCCAAAGTAAAACTAGATCAGGCTGACCTACAACCAAGCTAGTAGGGGTCACTCGATCGTCCAAATAGTATCTGCCTCCTCGCCCATGCCCCGAAACAATCCCCTTCCCAGTCGACAGGTCCTGAAACACACAATGAGAAGGGATAAAAGTTATTTTTGCAGTTATTATGTTTAGTAAACTGACTGATGACAAGAGACTAACAGAATATCGTGAAACATATAGGACATCAACAAGGATCAAAGATGGAATAGCTTGAACTATCGTATTCTCTAATATAGGAGAATGGGTACCATTAGCAATTTTTACAGAGGGGGTAGACACGTAACAAATTTAATGAAACAAACTCTTGTTTAGTACCTGTCATATGGGATGAGACTCCTAAGTCTAATATCCAAGGCTTTTGAGGAGAGACAGTATAGACGTGCATACTTGAAGCAGATGTATAAATCGCTGAAAGATCGTTGTGGGAGAACTCTCACTATCGGAGTCTATCATACTCCTTGCGACAGTACAACCGTGGAAGAGTTAGGAATAGCAGATGAACTCTGAGGAGTACCACACAGGGGAGGAAAACCAGAATCAGATAGTTGTGCTCACTTAGGACGTCTAAATTTCTCCTAGCATTTTTTGGAGATGTGATTGCTACGTCCACAATGCCTATATTGTCGGGGACCTTTCTCAAAGGCACTCTATCTGCCTCCATAAGATCCACGTTCACCTTCAACGATTCTACGTCCTCGTTCTTCAAAACTGCAGCCACGACCACGACTTCTGCTACGACCGAAAATCATGGAAGACTGCTCAATGGATGGTGCAAAGGAAATATCAGACCCAATAGATTCCCGCATAACTTTCGAGAAGGTGGCAATCAACATCAGAATACTATCTCCTCCCAGTATCTGACTCCGCACCTAGGATCATAATGTGGGACTCAAGCCAGATAAAAATTTCGATGCCACAAGATCCTGAGAATATCCCCTCAATATTGTTGTAACAGCAGGTTGATGTATCTCTAACTCATCGATAAGACCTTTGAGTTCGTCATAGAACTCAGGTACAGATTTGTCTCCCTGTTTGAGCTCAAACAGGCGCT
Source organism: Agave tequilana (assembly GCA_038442645.1). Lineage (NCBI taxonomy): Eukaryota > Viridiplantae > Streptophyta > Magnoliopsida > Asparagales > Asparagaceae > Agave > Agave tequilana. Next base: position 102,626 of record JAVJIF010032180.1, read on the forward strand.
CATAGAGCTCAAACACCCTCGAGAGATTCTTCTCATTGTCATACATCACCTTTAGTGCATCCCACATCTTCTTAGAGGTAGTCAAAAACATAACTCTACCACTAATCTTCTCCTCTAGACTGTTGAGAGGTTATGTCATCACAGAATAATCTCCAGTAAGCCAGGTCACATAAGTAGGATCTAAAATAGGAGGTGAATTTTGAAAGAGGTGAGCCAATTTATTTTGAGCGCTAATGAATATGCGGAACGCGTGCGCCCATAACAAGTAGTTGGATCCATCCAACTTTACCGTAGTTTCCAACATTGTCTTGGGAATAGAAGTCTCAACCATCAGAGAGGAGATCATAGTGGAGGAGGAATTGTACTCTCAGACATAGTAGCATGTAGATAGATTACCAAAAATCAGATAGTAGTAGCAGAAAATATCTAGTAAGTAAGAGAAACAAGCAACTTAGTTACCAGATAGAGGCAGAGATAGCCAGAATTGCATCAAGGAAACAATCTCTCACTTGAAATAGCTAGATCAGATGTAAAAATCTGATTTTTAAGTTGTAAACAGATCAGATCTCATCAGAGAACTCTTGCAGAGCATCCAAATAGCCAGATCAATTGTAAAAATCTGATTTTTAAGCAGCAAACAGATCAGATCTCAACAGAGAAGTTTTGTAGAGCATCTAATCTACAAGACCTCTGTGGTAAGATCTGATCTGTTTACTACTCAAAATCAGATGTTTTTAACATCTGATCTGGCTATCTAGTAAACAGATCAGATCTTACCAGAGAGGTCTTGAAGATTGGATGCTCTACAAAACTTATCTGTTGAGATCTGATCTGTTTACTGCATAAAAATCAGATTTTTACAACTGATCTGGCCATTTTGATGCTCTACAAGAGTTCTCTGTTAAGATCTGATCTGACAGAACAGATCTCAACAGAGAAGTTTTGTAGAGCATCCAAATAGCCAGATCAGATGTAAAAAAAAAAAATAATTTTGAGTAGTAAACAGATCAGATCTCACCAGAGAGGTCTTGTAGAACATCTAAAAAACAGATCAGATTTAAAAATCTAATTTTGAATAGTTGTAGAGCTTTTTGGAGAGGGTGGTGGGTGGAGCACCTTAGGAGAAGGTGGAGGGCCGTTGTTGAGGAGAGGAAGGGGAAATTTGAGGAAAGTAAAAGAAAAAGACGGTGGATTTTAGGGTTAGGATCTCTCTTGCTTTGATACTATGTAAAGAAATAGACACCCTAGAATTGAATTGATTAGTTAACATAAGAGAAGGTACAAGTTATATATAAGACAAGGTGGATATATGGGTAACAACCCAATAACCCAATACTAATAACTAATCTTAACAAGATCCACCTTCTACTAAGTCCACCCTTCTCATCGTGCAAATCAATCTCATTTATCTCGAGTCTATTATATTCTTGTTTGAGATTGTATCCTAGTCTGGTTCCAGAAGTTCACATCTTAAATTCTATGTAGCACGGACACTTCTATCATGGAACTATATCGTGTCCGACACGCGCACGGTTCAAAGACTCGGCCAAGTCGGAGACGAGTCGGCCGAGTCTTATCCATCTCGGCCCGCTCCGAGACGAGTTCGAGTCACGAGTCGGTCGACTAACTCAGAGGAGACCAACTCGGCCAAGAATCAGAGTTGACTCGGCCGATTCACGGCCGAATCGGTCGTGACTCGGCCGGGTCGACTCCGATTCTCGGCGAGTCGGCTCGAAACGTATATTCACCCGTGACAAACGGGTATAAGGAAAAAAAAGAAAAAAACATACCTCTCTCGCTCAGATCTGGAGATCGCCGCTGCTGCCCAATCGTTGCCGCTCAGATCTGGACTCTGCAGTCGCCCGATCGCCACCGGCCGCTCCTCCCCCAGCCCCAAGTGATGTTCCTTCCTCTCTCTGTCTCTCTCTCCCTCCCTCTCTCACCCACTCTCTCTCCCCCCTCTCCATCTCCTGACTCTCTCTGTCTCTTTCCCTCCCCCTCCCTCTGTTTCACTCTCCCCTTTCCCTCTCTCACCCGCTCTCTCTCTCCCTTTCCATCGCCTGTCTCTCTCTGTCTCTTTCCCGTCCCCCTCCCTCTCTCTCCCTGTTTCCGATCTCTCCCCCCTCCCCCCTCCGACGTATAAGAGAAGCAGATGATGATGGTGGTGGTGAAGATGTGAGGGTTTTATCCAGTTCTAGTAGTGATGATGGTGAAGCTGGTAATGATAATGATGACAGTAATGGCGGTGATGGCGACAGTGGTGATGATGACAATAATGAGGGCAACAATAATACTGATGAAGGAACTTATAGTCTTGAAGGTAATATGCAAATGTTGAGTTTAACATCAGGCTAATATTATGGTGTGACATATGTCCATGACTACATACCACAACTTGAGAGATCTACAAGCACTAATATCGGTTTGTCTACTTACCGTAGAGATGATTATGATGATGATTTTGTCTCATCGCAATTCAATATAGAAATAACTACATTAGCATGTATTTATGAATGTAGTTTGTGCAATTACTATATTGTGCATGTATTTTGATATGCTTTTACCGACGACGCGTGTATTTATGCTTTCGCTTTATGTTTAGTGTGCTAGGTGATATATTTTGGACATGTGATACTTGAATGTAGATGTCTACATTTTTTTAAGATTTATCGTGATTTTTTCAGAATTTTTTGAGCTTTCTATGTAGCGTTTTGTGCGTATCCCCCGAGACCGATCCGAGTCGCCGAGACCGATCCGTCTCAGTGCCCGCCGAGTCGACGGCCGAGACCGCGACTGTGAACCATGGACACGCGTGTCGAACACACGTGTTGTGTGTATTTTTAAGAATTTGCCATGTGTCCACATATCGTGTCCATTTTAACATTGTCGTGTACGTGCAACATAGGCTAAACTGTTTTCTAGTTGGTTGCTAAATTATTTTCTCAAGGAAATTTTTTAATCTATATTTTTGACCATCCTCAGAGGAAATCCGCAAGTATTTTTAAGTCCACCAAGATCATTCGTAACATATCGCCTAATAGGGAACGCCTTCAACGATATAGGATGGTCATCTGCACAGCAACAAGAATTCTTATATACTTCTGCATAAAACCTCCTAAGGAAGAGAAATAGGAGAAAAAAATCTTCAAATTCTTGTTGTTTCCTAGGAAGTTTAGGAGCAGCCTATTAAGTGTGTGCATTTAAAAATTTATTTACAGCCAAATCATATTGGCACCTGTATGGCCATAAGTCAATGTCAACAACATATCCAAAATCATCCAATGATTAACTAGTAGCAACTATACTAGATGCAATTGCAATCCGTACTGCTATGTTACGAAAAGCAGTACCGGCCTACCAGGCATTGATCACCTCACACAGTTCTAAAATATAGTGACGTTACAAGATATTTCCTCCAGAATTGCACGATCTTGCGCCAGTTTTACCAGTAAATTATAGTTAGTATTTGATAGTGGTTTAGATTTCATTAGATGATTATACATGCACAATGTTTGTTTTTCAGTATTCATGGCTTAGGAGATTACTTTAGAAGATCAGCATCCATGGGTAGACCTTCGAATCAGCAACTCACATCTTTACATGCCTTACGAAATGTATATTTTCGGACTTGGTTTACCAGAAATAAACATGTCTCTTCAGCACGCCTGGCATGCTAATACCATGTTTCAAACATTAGACGATTCTGATATAAATCAATAATATTATATGAGGTTTCGACGTACTTGATATGATATTAACCATGGTATAAAATCTCAGTATCAGTATCAACCAATGAGTTTTAGTATCAATATTGGCAATATCGACGTTGGGTGATATTATAGGGCTAATGTCGTATCAAGTACCTCAAAACCTACGATATCACCAATACATATATTGGAATTGACCGATATTTGAAACCATGATATTAGCCTTGTATTAGCGGACAAAATCGACAATATTGGTACAGAAAACTGTTAGCCAATACCAACATCAATATCAATACCGAGATTTTAAGCCATGGTAAACATCTTAGCTATCAGAAGTAATGCTCAAAACAAATTTGTTTCCAAGAAATACCAAATACCTACAAGGCTACATGCAATATAAAGATCCTAGCATATTTTAGTGACTTCATGGTTAATCTGATAGCTATGTAATAGTATGACAATTGACAGTGTTTTGTGTTGTTTACATCTACATGCACATTAGCCATCCCTAGCTTCACATTTTCCTACGACAAGAACTTGGCAGCTGGTACCAACTCATAGAAGAAGGATAAATGACATCCGACGTACAATGTAGAAATTAAAATGGACTAAGTAGTACGCCAATATCTGTCTGCTGATGCAAGAGATTGGATAAAGTGTGACAAGGAGGAAGAGCACAGAAAACATCCAAAGAAAATCCTAACTTATTCAATAGCCAGGGCAAAGTTTTCTATATAATTTTTCAAACATATACACCAAAAAGATGACAAGTGAAAAGCTCTCAAGCACCCCCCAAAAAAAGAAATTCCAAGAAACATTTTCATTTTAAAACTGACCATTACGTAAAAGTCAATGCTTGATACTCAAAGCAACAAATAATTCCCATGATTCCAATATAAACATAACTACCAATATAATAATTGTGCAAAAAAGGAACAGATAAAGTGGGAAAATACCTGTCCCTTCTGTCCAACAATGCACAAGTCATCAGACCCAGCTTTTCCATCTCCCTTATCATCATCTCTCGCAACTGGCTTATCTGGATCACCATCCAAAATCATGATATCATCATCTGAGTCATCCCAGACAGCACCGCTCTTCGATCTCAAGGAAGCAGAATTCTTCACAGAGTCCAAATCCACAAAGTTATTAACATCTTTCCCTTCTTCATCATTAAGCCACTGATTGATCAAATCATAAGAAAATTCCACAGGCTTACTAAAACTAAAGTCATCTGGCTCATCATCGGAGCTAATATCAAGCACTATCAGCCCCGAATCCATAGACAATTGATCCAACTGCAACAAAGTTACATTTTAGGGCCTATAAAGTTGAAGTAGGGAAAAAAGCTGCCTGGAGCATAATTGGGTTAAACACATGCAAGAAGTGAATTCTTTCACCATATTGCAATCATCCTTGCAAATTGATACCAACTCTCCAAAAATTGATTTGGGCATTCAAGAGACTAAACTAAGACAACGGAGGCTCCATGAGAAGCAGTGGCGTTTGATATGAAAACGGTCGTTTCAAGGGATTTTTGGGACATGGGTTTTGATGAGTTGATCAAATTGAACTGAGAGCAGATAAGACAAATAGAAACTACAAAAAACAGATAAAGGTGAGATTTTTAGGGCAAACCTGAAAGGAGAGGCTCTGATGCTCCGGAAGAAGACTGAAGAAACATGCGCCTCGAAAGAAAAGGCACCACAGAACCGGACGCGAAAAAAGAAAAGAGCAGTACACTCAATGGCTCCCAGCGAGCGTGTGCCAAAAGGACTTTGGGATCTTCTCACAGGCGTATGGAGACTTTATGCTCTGAACGAGCCGAGCGTTTCACGTGGCAGTTCCCTCTCAATAAAATATAGGATAATTCCTCTATATACCCTCAAATTTCTCTATTTCTAAAACTACCCCCCAATCTCCAAATGTCTAAAACTACCTCTAATTTTTTTTTTTTTGAAATTATCCCTACTCCAGTTAAAAAAAAATCAAAAAAGAATATTCTCAGCATATCAATTAAAATTTTGTGAAATTTCAGGTTTAACCTTATCCTCTCACTCTTTATTCCCCTCTCCCCAGCTCGACTATAATGACAACATCAGTGACGGCGGGAACTTCTTAGCCGCATTTTACATCAGCCGTCGCGATCTGCTCTTTCTCGTCGATCGGGCGACGATCTCAAGATTGCCCACCGGCACCATGTTGCAACTCTCAGACCCGAAGCTCTCGGTGGAGAGGGCGAGCCCGACGGTGGCCTCGTGCAGGCTCACCGCTCCCAGATCGCCCCCCGCCCCAATGCAGCTCTCGGTTGGGGGTGCTCCTCGATGATGCAGCGGAGGCCGCCATTGTCGGCAGCAAGTATTCCGACCGCAGGGCTCAGAAAGAGAGGAGAGAGAAGCGGAGACAAATGAGTAAATTTCTTTAAAAGTGGTTAAATTTTAACAACAGGTGACGATGGGAACAATTTTTATCAAACTTAAGAATTGGGAGTGTACTTTAAGAAATATGTTGATTTGAGGAGTAGTTTTAAAAATAGAGAAGATTTGATAGGCATATATAAGAATAACCTTAAAATATATTTGGGTGGGAAATTAAATGATTGTAAATTTGTAATTCTTTCCAAAACGAAGAAACACTATAATATTTGAGAATAATTTAGAGAATTTTAAGTAGATGACGCTTCCTCCATGACATCACTTGCTCGTAAATCAACAATGCTAGAGATGTATCTTGTACCTTTGTTTATATAGGAATTATAAAATATTATGGATGTTTATGAAAAAAACTGTAATCTTTTTTTACAAGTCAAGGGGTCTAATTGATTACATAATATTACTTTCATTGATCATGCCATCTCCAATAGAGCTGACCCCCTGCTGATGGCCCCCAGGGATCTATTTACAGGTCTAAGGCCTGAAGGTCATTCAGCTTATTTGTATCCCAGAAGCCCTGGGGCCTCATTAGATTACTACTGAAATTGTGTCTAAATTATAGCTGCCAGTATGATTCAAATCCTATCAGCAATAAACAGTCCATTTTTTTAAAAAAACAAAATTGTCTAACATTTTATAAACAGTTGTGATTTATTTTCAGTAAGAAATGGAACAAATACAATCAGTCTTGAGTGAAAAGTGAAGAGACTAGTATAATTCAGATCATTTTGTAAATAGTTATGATTTGTGAATAATACAACAATGCCAGGTTCAACAGAGCCATGGAGTGGTGCAAATAGAGTAGTATTTTATGTGGAAAGAGAGTAGATTTTTTTTTTTTTTTTTTTTATGTGGAAACACAATACATGCCCCCAGTTCCAGGTTCAACATTTCCCCACATTTTATGAACATCAAAATCTTTCTTTGTTTTTCTCTTTTTTTCTTTTTGATCAGGCTCAACATTTCTGTGCTCATTCATTTGTTCATAGTTCAATGCCTTGGAAAGAAAATGAGAATGTCTCAGACCCATCATCTAATACTTAACCCAAAAAAATATGACAAACTTATATTTAGATGCAGACTTGACAACTTCCGAAAGAATTTGAGCATGAAACATTCTCAAACAAATTCAATATTACGGCATTTAAACGCAAAATCCACTCTGTTGAAATTAATCCACATTATTTAAAATAATTAAAAATAAAATATCAAGTGTTTTGCAATTTTCTTTTTCATGAATCAAGTAGGCACAAAATGGACAGTTGAAAATAACATATTACTTAAATCTAAGACTTTAGACATACAAATTCTCGATGCTACTATTTATCATGATCTAAACATTTTAAAACACTCATATTCCTACTTTTGTTAAGTTTCAAATGTTCTACACCGTTAAACTAACCAACTCACTATTTCGATTGTTCATTTTACGCCTACTTGATGAATAAACAAAAAATATCCAAACCACTTGAATTTTTATTTTAAACGCTGTAAATTAACTCTAACAGAGTTGATCTTCAACTTAAATGACCTAACATTAAATTTGAACGAGAAGAATTCATCTCCATGTATACCAAACGACTCAAAGTGTATCTCATGCAACCATTAGCAAATACAAACTGATCATCTCCAACATGAAGGATAGGGGTTAGATGGGCAACAAAGATAACATGTCACAATTGATTAATAGACCTCAGAAGGCTGTTCATACCAACTGCCCCAATTGAGTATGCAATGTGTGGAAGATGCGTGAAAAACAGCAAGAAATGTTGCTTTGGTGTGATTTTGCTGTGGGTGAGCCTATTTTCAGAAAACAATGAGATTAGAACATTAATGGCTTGTTCTATAAAATTATTTCAGCTCTATTTTTTATAAAAATTTCATTTAACATACGAATATGTATTTTTTTATTTTATTAATTTAAAAATGTATATATATTAAAAATTAATATAATTTGTCCAACTGGGAGGTGGAGTGGCGAGCTCATAGGCGGGAGTTTGGAGGCAGATATCCATTTTGTCTACTGCACACAGATGATTCCGTCTTACTCCCTTTTTTTTTCCACCTACGTAAATTTCTGTTCAATTTTCTTCTTTTATGTTCATCTTGCTTCCTTTCTATCCAACTTTCTCCTTTATGTCTACCTTACTCTCTTTCTATCCACCTACTTTAATTTCTGTCATACTTTCTCTTTTTATATCCATTTTACTTCTTTTCTATTCATATTCGTCAATTTTTATCCAACTTTCTCCTTTTTTGTCTACCATCGTTAATTTTTATTCACTTTCTCCTTTATGTCCACCTTACTTTCTTTCTGTCCACCTACGTCAATTTATGTCCGCCTTACTCTTTTTTTGTCCACCTTCGTTAATTTCTATCCAATTTAAAGCTAATTTAAAGCTAATAATTCATACACGATACAAATCGAAAGATCATCATATCATCATTTACATCAAATATTAAATATCAGTTTAATTTAGTTGTTACACAAAATATGCATAAGAAGTTAAAACAAATCTCATCTATACCCCCGCTCAAATAAAATATAATAATAATTATTTAATGATGCAACTAACATGTTAAAAATAATTATTATAAGGGATGCTGCAAACTGGGTCTAGCCCAAGGAGTAGTCCTCTAGAATCCCATATGGATGTGTCGGAGGTGGTAGCGCCGCTCGTGGGCACTCCCGGCCATGGCAACATTGAAAATTTTGATTGGAGCTAAACCAGCTGATTGTAACTCAATATTGCATATTTTACCACATAATCCCCATGCATATTACAATAAATACATGATTTTTACTAATCTTCTCTATATATTTGCAGGTACACACTTAATGAAGAGATAGCCCATTAATCACTTTAATTAGCAATAATTAAAGTGATTAAATCAAGATTAAGATAAGCCCCAAGATTTCAAATCAAATTCTAGAGAGATCCGCGCAACAAACGAAGATTCCAGAAGGTCCACGTGGCTAACAAACTTGTAACAACTTCGTACCAGAAAGTTGTTAGCCAACGGCCATACAGTTGTCGCGCCTTGCCGCGCCCTGGCGGCAGATCTGGGGCCGTTGAGCCCCAGATTTTGCGCCAACAGACTGGGTTCTGGATCCTTCACCTGGGCCTATAAATACTTCATTTATACCTGCGAGCAAGGACTGAACAGAGAAGAGAGAGAGATTAGTGTAAAGCTTGTAATTTTGTTAGTTTTTCTAGGATTTTTGTAGCTCTCTATGATCTTCTTCTCCTAGATTTCATTGCAAGAGAGAGTTGTATGAGAGAGAGAGAGCTTGTATCATCAAGGAGTGACAACTTGAAGCTATGCAAGGATTGATCCATTCTCTACTTCTCTACTTGAGCTTGATTCTAGTTTGATTGCTTTCTTTACTTGCTTTGTTTACTTTCTTGCAATTTAATTCATGCTTTGTTTTTTCTTTGTAATGGCTTGTAGTTAATTCTTTCTCCATGTACTAGCTAACCACTACTCTTGCTAACTACTAACTCATGGGTGATTGCTTTATTTCATCTTGCAAGTTGTATGGTCTTCTCTTCTCCGATGGGTTTTGTTTCATTTCTTGGCAAGTATCTTGTTGTAATTCTCCATATGATTCATGTGTGCCTCATTTAGAGCCTTGTCTTTGAACAAGTGCCTTGATGGAACATGGAGATGGATCACCAATATGCTATTTGATGTACAACTTCTCTATGTCCATTATTGAATGTTGTATGTTCTTCATTTGCATCACTTGAGTGTATCTCTTTTGATTCCATTATTGAAAGTCTATCTTGTAGGCCGATGACCATCTATGGAGGCTACAAGACAAGTCCAAGAATGATCCCCCATCATCCTAGTGGGAAAGTAATTAGACCAACACGCAAGACAATCTATGCCGATGAATCAACATGAGGCACGCATTCACTATCACGGAGTTTAGTAAGTTTTAGCAAGGTAGCAAGGTTAGCTAGTCATGGTTTTCTTACATTCAAAGTCTTCTTCAAGTTTACTTTCTTTTTAGATTGTTAGTCCAAAGCCAAACTCGATTTTGATTTCTCTCGATTTCCACCATGAACATATCCACCAATTCTTTCATTTGTTTTTCCATTTTGTTTTTATTCTTTTAAAAGCAAAGAAGAATTCTCGTTTCCTAACTTCACTACCACTCGTAAAGCTTCCATCGCGAGCTCTCCCTGAGATCCGACTCGGTATAGCCCTATGCTATAGCGGAGATAAGAAGGGATACATCGACTACATTTAAACACACCTTTCTCGTCTAATCAAATTTTTGGCGTCGTTGCCGGGAGAGCAACGTTTTTAGGTTAAAGTGAAGTACTAAATGAATCTTCTTCTTTGTTTGCAGGTTACAGGTGAAGAAACAGAAATCTTGCATTGCAGTGACATACAAGTGGACCTGGGCCTCTGCTCAAGAAAGCAGAGACCAGGATCCCTCAGTTTTGCCGCAGATTCTGGACTTTTGCCGCAGATCTGCGGCAATCCTGAGATCACTACTGACCTAATTTCTGCAGGGCCTCTGGTTCTGCAAAATACAGCTGCTGATATACCTGAAATCTTGTATTCTTCACCATATACCTGCTAAATTAAAAAACAGTAAAAAGTTGGTTGAAATTGTTAAAAATTGTTTAGACACTTGCATCTCTAGGCACGTGTCTTTTCAATTCTTTACTTTTACTGTTGAAGAGTGCTGGAGGCAAGGTACGTTTCGCATTGCATTTAGACTAGGACAAACTCTTTGCTTGATTTTCATGCTTTGAGTGAATCTTAGTTATATCTCTTGTACACTTGCACCAATTCAATTTAAGGGCATTACCGATAAATAAGATAAGGTGGGGAGTTCATTACCCTTTCCTTAGCCCACAAACCACCATCCCAGCACTCACAATCCCAAGCTTGTAAATAAAATTTGAATAGACGTTGGCCCTAGGGACATCTCGGACTCATTAGGAGATTTTCCTAAGGGGGAAAAGTGTTGGAAATTGACTTCTGTAAAATCAGTGTCTAGGAAAGGGTTGAGGGCCGAAGCCCGAAGGTTGCTGGTTACTTAATTAAGGAACGTCTTCGGACGGAAAACCTCCCACCAACCTTACCCTTCCTGGCTGATTTGCTTATAGTCAAAGTCTACACTAAACCTCCTGTGGACGATCTAAAGTTAGGAGTCGTCTAGGTCCAGGATCCTTAGATAGCTGGGATTGATTTTTCTTTTATTGTTTGTTATTTTTATTTTTCTTTTCGCTGGTGTGATCGGTGCACGTTGTTTTGTGACTTTATATGTAAAAGTGGTTCTGTAATTCCAATTTATCATTCTGCTAGACTTTCTACACTTACACAACCACTTGACACCATGACCAACAACGTCTCACTTCAAGATCGATTTTATCCGATTCGCACCTCCATTCCATCTTGCATTCTTCTCCCCGAGCCTAATGCAAATCACTTCGAGCTGAAACCGCAATTCATTAATACACTTCCCCATTTCCATGGTCTAGAGTCTGAGGACGCATACCTCTTTATTCGTGAGTTTGAAGAGGTATGCCAAATGATGAGAATTTCCAACTGTCTGAGGATGCTGTTAGGTTGCGGTTCATACCGTTTGCACTTAAGGATTTAGCTAAGAAATGGCTTTATAATCTTCCAGTCAGTTCCATATCTTTATGGGAGGATTTTGTTAAAGTCTTTCTTAGAAATTCTATCCTATCCACAAAACAGCCCTCATGAGAAAGAACATAATGCAATTCAAGCAGGAACCAAATGAACCTTTCTGGAAATATCTTGAGCGTTTCAAAGACCTTCTTGCCCTGTGTCCCCACACGGCATAGAGAAATGGCGTCTATGCCAGATTATCTATGATGGATTAGATTACCAAACAAAAACCCTTTTAGAATCCATGTGCCAGGGGGAATTTTTGAAGAAAGATGAACATCAGGGGTGGGATCTCTTTGAAACCCTAGCTGAGAAAACCATTCAGTGGGAGTCATGCCCTGATAAACCGACTCCCACCACTTCCAGAACTGGTACACACTCCAAAGAATCCTCTATAGCTGCAGAAATCAAGATCACACAATTAATGAAGAGGATAGAACTGCTTGAGTCAAAAGGGAATTCTGTGGTCAACCAGGTCAACCCATTGCCTTTGATTAAACCGGGTTGCACAACTGTCATGACCTTAGCCATGTATTTGAGGAGTGTCCATTATATCAGCCCAATCATTTCAGGAGAACATGAATGCAGCTTTTACCAGACCCCCATACTCCAACACTTACAAGTCGGGATGGCAGAACCATCCAAATTTTCCATGGAGTCAGTCTGGTCCTGAGCATCATAGACCACCACTTCCACATCCATATTATGCTCAGTTTCACCCATCCAGTTTCAATCAAGATTCACTGTATGTTCATCCATCTCAAAGTCCACCACAGTCACAACTATATCAGTACCCACCATCATATGACCAATCACAATTCCAATCTCCATATTTTCAACATCCACCCCAGCATAATTCTGAGATATCTGAGTTGAAAAATTGCTAGAAACCTTTACAAAGAACCAGGAGCAGGAGTTGAATAAAATAAAGGTCCAAATTGGTCAATTGGCTGAGAATCAAAAAGGAATGTTCCCCAAGCCAGCCATTGCCAAATCCCAAACACCACTTCCCTTTGAATGAAGTGGAAGATTCAGGACCCAGTCAATGTCATGCTATTCATACCCTGAGATCTGGAAAACAAGTTGACAATAGGGTTTCTAGTCCACCATCTCATCCAGTACCAAAGCCAACACCTCATGTCCCAATGCCACCAACTTTTGACAAACCATCTTCTAGTGCAGAGCCATCCACATCTCAAGCCAAGGGGAAAGAAAAGGTAGATGAGCAACCTTATAAGCCTAAAGTACCATATCCAAATAGGCTTCTAAATAACAAGTCAAATGCTCACATGGAGAAGTTAAAAGAATTTTCAATAAGGTCCAATCAATGTCCCTCTTCTTGTTGCCATACAACAAGTGCCATCATATGCCAAATTCTTAAAGGAGATGTGCACCAAGAAGAGGAAGACCCAAGTCCCTAAAAAAGTCTTCCTAGCATCATCCATAAACGAGCTGCTCAATGGTCCAATTCCTGTTAAATACAAGGACCCAGGGAGCCCCACCATTTCATGCATCATAGGACAGACTACAATCAATAGGGCACTTCTTGATTTAGGGGCCAGCATCAATCTCCTACCTTTTCTGTGTACCAACAATTGGGGTTAGGTGATCTCCTCCCTACCCAAATGACCATTCAATTGGCTGATCGCTCTGTCACTAAACCCAAGGGATAATTCATGATGTCCTTGTCAAAGTTGGAGAATTCATTTACCCTGTTGATTTTGTAATCCTTGAGACACAACCAGTGTCAAATTCCAATCAAAGGGCACAAATTCCTGTCATTCTGGGACGACCATTCCTGGCTACTGCAAATGCCATCATTAATTGCCGGAATGGATCAATGAGGCTGAGCTTTGGTAACATGACACATGAACTCAATGTCTTCCACACACAGCCTCACAAAACAAAATTCAAACATTTGAGGTTAGCTTTATTGAGGACAATTGTGAGGATTCAAAAGATGAGTCACAATTCTGTGATTCTCTTCAAGAACCTCCAATGATATATCTTTTGAAGACTTGTTTGCTGATGAGATCATGTGTTTAGATGAGTCGACTCGGGGTAAGTTAGCTGATTGTCCACTTCTGGATGTTGATTTGAGTTTTGAAGAATTATATGGAGAGAGTTAAAATTTCTAGACATTGGAGTGATGAGATTCTGAGTAAGAGTGGTGATAAGGAATTTGTTTGTGAACAATGTGGTGGAATGAGTGTGAATGATAATACAATCAATTGAATCTGGAAACACCTAAGGCTAACAAAATTCATACCGTTTCCCAACTGAGCTCACGAAAGCAAAACGCACTGGAATGATGGGAAACGGGCCAGAGGAAAAAGACCAAAAGCCTAGGTAATTATTACACTTGTATATACTTCTTCTAATAATTTTTTGCACTTTTGTGAATAATGATTCTACCCTATTACCTGTTTCATGCATACATATATCATGATGCATTGAGGACAATGCATGAAATAAGTGTGGGGAGGGTTTACTAACATAGAGTTTTTAGATTTTCTTTCTTTTACACTTCTTTTAGAGTTTTTTAGACTTTCTTTCTTTTACATTCCTTTTAGAAATAAATAAAAAATAAAAAATATATATATATAAAAAAAAATTAAAAAAAAATAAAATACAAAACTTTTGAAATAAGAGAACAAGTTTGTTCTATTTTTAAGAAAATTGAGATGTATCTTAGAAATTAAGAAAGCCTTAATTATGACATCTTAAACCTAGTTGAATATAATAGATTTGTTTGAGATTATAGGATAAGTAAGTAAAATTGGTGAGATATTCTTATCTTGATTTTTTGCCTTAGATAAGTATGCACTTCACACTTACACATTTTTTGGGATGGAAACAAAGACCAAAAATGCCATAAAAAAAAAAAAAAAAAGAGAGAAAAATAAAAGATATAAATAAAGCATCACTTATTAAGCTGGATAATTGTGCCTCAAGAAGCATGATTACTCACGCCTAACGGTGATCTCACTTATTAAGCTGGATAATTGTGCCTCAAGAAGCATGATCATTCACGCCTAACGGTGATAAAAAATAATCCCCTTTAGTTTCGTGCCTTTTCTACTTGAGACCTTAAACCCGAGGGATGTTTTCTCATCTGGTGCCCTAAGACATCTGGTTTGGGAGTCATCGGTTAAGGCTCGCTACAAGGGTAGACTAGAAAGCCTAAACTAAGGGAAGAAAAAAGCAGAAAAAGAAAAATATATATTATATATATATATATTATATATATATATATATATATATATATAATAATGGCTTGATGGTTGGAGTTGAAATCCCAGAATCTTCACTTACACGGTGTGCATATTATCTAGGTTTTATGAAAGATAAAATATTCAATCCAATTTTGAACTCTTACCTTAATTAAAAACAAGATCTTGCATGGATACTAAGTTTAAAAGGAAGATTTATAGGTGGACTTATGACCTAGGATCACTTATATTTTGCAAAAATAGTTCGTAAACTTGTCTCTTATTCAAAATGCATTTTCAAAATACTAACATTTGTCTTCTTTCTTTATGGATTTGTGGTGTAATCCGCTGAAAACCCTCAGGAGACAACACTCCTCCTCTAGGGTAACCTAGAGGTTTAACGGCTTGTTGCACATGCTCAGTGCAATCGCGTCACCTGCGAAAGTGGTGTAATAAATTGGTAGTTAGGATTTTCTTTTCTTTTCTTTGTTTTGCTCGGGACGAGCAAAAGAATAAGTGTGGGGGTGTGATTGTAACTCAATATTGCATATTTTACCACATAATCCCCATGCATATTACAAATAAATACATGATTTTTACTAATCTTCTCTACATATTTGCAGGTACACACTTAATGAAGAGATAGCCCATTAATCACTTTAATTAGCAATAATTAAAGTGATTAAATCAAGATTAAGATAAGCCCCAAGATTTCAAATCAAATTCTAGAGAGATCCGCGCAACAAACGAAGATTCCAGAAGGTCCACGTGGCTAACAAACTTGTAACAACTTCGTACCAGAAAGTTGTTAGCCAACGCCCATACAGTTGCCGCGCCCTGGCGGCAGATCTGGGGCCGTTGAGCCCCAGATTTTGCGCCAACAGACTGGGTTCTGGATCCTTCACCTGGGGCCTATAAATACTTCATGTACCTGCGAGCAAGGACTGAACAGAGAAGAGAGAGAGATTAGTGTAAAGCTTGTAATTTGTTAGTTTTTCTAGGATTTTTGTAGCTCTCTATGATCTTCTTCTCCCTAGATTTCATTGCAAGAGAGAGTTGTATGAGAGAGAGAGCTTGTATCATCAAGGAGTGACAACTTGAAGCTATGCAAGGATTGATCCATTCTCTACTTCTCTACTTGAGCTTGATTCTAGTTTAATTGCTTTCTTTACTTGCTTTGTTTACTTTCTTGTAATTTAATTCATGCTTTGTTTTTCTTTTGTAATGGCTTGTAGCTAATTCTTTCTCCATGTACTAGCTAACCACTACTCTTGCTAACTACTAACTCATGGGTGATTGCTTTATTTCATCTTGCAAGTTGTATGGTCTTCTCTTCTCCGATGGTTTTGTTTCATTTCTTGGCAAGTATCTTGTTGTAATTCTCCATATGATTCATGTGTGCCTCATTAGAGCCTTGTCTTTGAACAAGTGCCTTGATGGAACATGGAGATGGATCACCAATATGCTATTTGATGTACAACTTCTCTATGTCCATTATTGAATGTTGTATGTTCTTCATTTGCATCACTTGAGTGTATCTCTTTTGATTCCATTATTGAAAGTCTATCTTGTAGGCCGATGACCATCTATGGAGGCTACAAGACAAGTCTAAGAATGATCCCCCATCATCCTAGTGGAAAGTAATTAGACCAACACGCAAGACAAATCTATGCCGATGAATCAACATGAGGTACGCATTCACTATCACGGAGTTTAGTAAGTTTTAGCAAGTAGCAAGGTTAGCTAGTCATGGTTTTCTTACATTCAAAGTCTTCTTCAAGTTTACTTTCTTTTTAGATTGTTAGTCCAAGCCAATCGATTTTGATTTCTCTCGATTTCCACCATGAACATATCCACCATTCTTTCATTTGTTTTTCCATTTTGTTTTTATTCTTTTAAAAGC
>JAVJIF010032181.1:0-86771 GCA_038442645.1 Agave tequilana
AATTTTGTTAGTTTTTCTAGGATTTTTGTAGCTCTCTATGATCTTCTTCTCCCTAATTTCATTGCAAGAGAGAGTTGTATAGAGAGAGAGCTTGTATCATCAAGGAGTGACAACTTGAAGCTATGCAAGGATTGATCCATTCTCTACTTCTCTACTTGAGCTTGATTCTAGTTTGATTGCTTTCTTTTACTTGCTTTGTTTACTTTCTTGCAATTTAATTCATGCTTTGTTTTTTCTTTTGTAATGGCTTGTAACTAATTCTTTCTCCATGTACTAGCTAACCACTACTCTTGCTAACTACTAACTCATGGGTGATTGCTTTAATTCATCTTGCAAGTTGTATGGTCTTCTCTTCTCCGATGGGTTTTGTTTCATTTCTTGGCAAGTATCTTGTTGTAATTCTCCATATGATTCATGTGTGCCTCATTTAGAGCCTTGTCTTTGAACAAGTGCCTTGATGGAACATGGAGATGGATCACCAATATGCTATTTGATGTACAACTTCTCTATGTCCATTATTGAATGTTGTATGTTCTTCATTTGCATCACTTGAATGTATCTCTTTTGATTCCATTATTGAAAGTCTATCTTGTAGGCCGATGACCATCTATGGAGACTACAAGTCAAGTCCAAGAATGATCCCCCATCATCCTAGTGGAAAGTAATTAGACCAACACGCAAGACAAATCTATGCCGATGAATCAACATGAGCACGCATCACTATCACGGAGTTTAGTAAGTTTTAGCAAGGTAGCAAGGTTAGCTAGTCATGGTTTTCTTACATTCAAAGTCTTCTTCAAGTTTACTTTCTTTTTAGATTGTTAGTCCAAAGCCAAACTCGATTTTGATTTCTCTCGATTTCCACATGAACATATCCATCCTTTCTTTCATTTGTTTTTCCATTTTGTTTTTATTCTTTTAAAAGCAAAGAAGAATTCTCGTTTCTAACTTCACTACCACTCGTAAGCTTCCATCGCGAGCTCTCCCTGAGATCCGACTCGGTATAGCTTTATGCTATAGCGGAGATAAGAAAGGGATACATCGACTACATTTAAACACACCTTTCTCGTCTAATCAATTTTCTACTCACATCTTAAAGTTAAGTCATCCCGTAACTCCACCAGTTTTTTATTGACTAAACACTGTTCGCTGCCCGTGCCTCCAGCCTGCTTAGCTTCGCTTGAATGTTCGCTTGCTTGCTTATTACCTGCTCTCCAGTTTATCTATTCTTCTATTAATAGTTATGAAAGTTTAAAATCTTACTTATACTATTTTTCTTGAAGCTGCATGGTTTTTTCGGTATTCGTACCGATCTCTTATATCGGTACTGTTTTCCTTTATCATTTGACATGTTATTCTTGATCTGCTAACACTTACTATGCTGTCTCTTGACACCTGGCTCATGTTATGGTATCACTTATTACCTGCCACCTGTCATGTTAATACCTGACCTGTGATTATCACATTTACGGGAATCCTGTACTTGTTATCCTATATTATATACATTGACCTGTATTCTTGTTATCCATGTTATCTTGTACTCCCGAATTCCTGATCATGTCCAACTCTTGCTATTCCCTAAATTGATAATTACATAATAATATTAATGAGACAAACCTGTACCGGTTTGGGGGAACTCATGGGTCCTAAATAGTTTCATGTTTATGGTGGTCATATCAAATCACGCGTGGCCACATACTTGAAGGATCACCTGGCGGCCACAAAGGATTTCGTAGGGTATACTGGCACCCTACTCACTACTTCAGTTTTTCCTACCGGGGTATGCACAAGCCCTAAGCCTATTTCTATGGGATCTGTGATAGCCTATTCTTGTTTGGGTGTACAATAAGTCCGCTACCTAGCAGTATGTTTTCGCCCGCACCGGATGCTCCTGCATCGTTGTCCGGGGCATGTACGAGACCCATTCTAAACATAGTTCGTCGAACTCCATCAGTTTCTAAATAACTGCTCTATAAGTTGTAAGCGAAAGTATGTGAAATGAGACACATACTAAAACCTACAACTTAGACTGCCCCAATTATGATAAGATTTTAATATATAATTTTTTTGTGTTGTTTTGCAATTTGGATTGTATATGCTCGGATTACAATACATGAGATAAAGGTATACCGATAAGGGTTTTCTTGTTTGGATTATTCCTTCTACATACTAGTCTTATGGAGTCATGACCTTAGCTTGTACAATTGGTTTTGCTCGTATTTGATTTTATTAGTTTTATATTTTTATGTTAGTTTAGGAGATAACTGGTGTTGCCTTATCTGCTTTACTTTCCGCCTCCATACCTGCCCTGTATGTCTGTACTTAGACGAACGATTTTCAATGCATGCTTATGACTTGGACTTATCGATACACATGTGCTTATCCCTGCACGCCACTTGGCATTCGCCACTCCACTCGTTGGGGAGTTCTGACTCCCCTAGATCCTCATGTCCAGATCTCGAAGCTTGGAGCTTGTGGATTCTCTTGGTTGTTGATTGGAGTGGCGCAGCGGTAGCATGGATCCTCGGCAGACCGTCCAGAGCCCTATTTTTTGTGGGCCCCCTGCTCGGTTTTGAGTTTTCTCTTTGTGATTCGTGAGCGCCGTTTGTACAGTTCCTTATTGTATATCTCATTGTATTCTCAAATTTGCGCCTATAGGTGATGTAACATTTTTGTAATTTGTGTCACATTCTGTGACAACTTTGTAATTGTACACATATGTAGAATGTATAATGCACCACGTATTTTGGAACTCTGATTCTTGCCTGTACTGATGCTTAACATATATATGTGAAGGTATTTTCGACCTACGTATATACATCACAGTAACGTCTTCGTACCCCAGGATCGGGGCGTTACATAACATCTCCGTACTCACTGGATCGGGGCGTTACCAGAAGGGGACCCCTTCCCCTTTCTGGATTAGGTCCACCCCTCGAATATTTTTTGGATCGACCTTTTTGCTGGTCTCGTTTTGTTCGTTTGCGATGAGCTCTATGAGAACTGACTCCGAAATAGGGTATTTGTGAGGAGTGCAATCATGATTGCAATCTCACAAAATCTCAAAAATAGAACATTTTGTGAGGACTGTGACCAGACTCAATATAGATATTTTTTGTGAATACTGTGTCATGGTCACAGTCCTACTATGATCATGGTCGCAGTCCTAATAAAGAGGACTATGATCATGATCGCAATCATGGTCACAATCATATAAATTTCAGAAACATAATATTTTTGTGAGGACAGCGACCATGGTCACAGCTCTTATAAATAGTGAATTTTATGAGGAATGTGATCATGATCGCAGTCCTCAGAAATAGAGCTGTGATGATTTTTGTGAGCTGTGATGATTTTTTGTGAGAATTCCTCAGAAATAAGGCATTTTTATGAGGATTGCGATCATAGTCGTATTCGTCTATACAATGATCATTTTGTGAGGATTACGATCATAATTGCAGTTGATCGAGCCAAACCTGTACAGAAAAATACATTTAGAGAAATGCTAGTCCTTGATGCTACCGTGTAGCCTAGAGCTAACCGGTCATGATCCACAGGGAGGGACAATAATGGAAGCATTGTGTAAATTTTTTACTTTTAATTTACTAAAACTAGTTAATACTTATTTTCTCAGTTTTAGAAAAAGAAAATAAAAATATTAAGTAAAGTAAAAAGGAGATGGTAGAAGAAGATTGATCGTATTGTTGTTGTTTTATTACAAAAGAAAAGGAAAAGATAAAGAAGAGTGTTGGTAAAATAATCAGAAATAAAAAGAAATAAAAGAAGAGTACTTACCTCTACTGTTTGAATCATAATGAATTTACCTTAGCGTGAAGTAAAATGAAGTAGTAGAACGAAAGACATTAAATACGGTGCTTGGCTAGATTGAGTATGATGAAGAAAAGTGAGAAATCTCTATTGATTATCACCTTCAGTATAAGTTTCTTGAGAAAGGATTAATTAGTGTCACTCTATTATAACTCTTCCTCTCATTTAATCATGTAACTCTCTCTAAAAAAATAAAAATTATACTGAAGAAGAAAAAAAACTAAACTAAGCTCTCTCTGGAATAGTGCCCCTCTGCCTTTGAGTATGCAAGTATTATATAAGGAAGAAACAGATAGAGGATAAGAGTACAGAGATAAGGGAGCAAACACTCCCTTAAATTAAATACCCAGCTGCGAAAATGTAGCTTTGGCACGTTTCCACGGCTATTCCTAGCCATAGGGCTTGGGTCTGGGGGCGCTTGTCTGTCCATATGTCCTCTATCATTTTATCCTCTTAGATTTTGAATTCTACTCTAAAATTGACGATACATCCTTTTATCCTCTGCAGTCTTCAAAAAATCTGTTTTTGTTGAATTTTAATTAGTATTTATCTCATATGATATACCTGGTCTTCAGAAAGATGACTTCTAGTAATTCTGAATTTGAATCGATCCCTTTTCTTTTGAACTTTTAGATTTAAATTGGATAAATCTGTCAGTCTCTCTTTTTTTGTGCTTAATTACCCTGCACGCTACTAGATATGAAAATACATTAATAGCAGAGTTTTATTTAAATATAAATACAAAAATGTGACACATATGATATGAAAACGTGTAATGCACGTGTATGATCACACCCCCGCATCTATCTTTTGCTCGTCCTCAAGCAAAATAAAAAGTAGAGCTAACCTGACCTAACTAACTTTTGTAGGAATCACAGTTGCACTTAGCTCGTGCAACAAGCCGTTAAACCTCTAGGTTATCTCTAGAGGACGAGTTTTGTCTCATGAGGGTTTTCAGCAGATTGCACCCACAAAATCTATAAAGAAAGAAAAACAAGGTGTTAGTATTTTCGAAAACCATTTTAAAGGAAAAAATATTTGATGTATTAACGTAAAAATTCAAGTAATCTATAAGTCATAAGATTATCAAAACTTAGTCATTCCTAAACTTAGTGTCTATTCAAAAACTTATTTTCATCAAGTTAGGATTAAAATTATATTTCTCATCTATTTATCCTAAATTATATGCACCTTGTGACCGTAAAAATTTGACTCGAAATTCTTCAACTTTTACTTTTATGCCTTCTTTTACATTTATGGCGGTAACATCTGTTAGTTCTATTAGGCTTTCTAATTCACTTATGAAACGACTCCCAATCGGTCAGTTTTAGGGCACCGGGTGAGAAACCCCCAAGGACTTAGGACTCGAGCAAACAAGGCTACAAAACTAAAGATTTTATTTATATGAACCACTTTTATGCGTGAATAATTATGCTTTATTAGGCACAAAATCCAGCTTAATTAGAGGATTTTTTGTGTGTGTGTGTGTGTGTGTGTGTGTGTGTGGTGTCTATATATTAGGTATAAGAATCTTTGTTTTGGAATCCTAAGTGTGTAAGTGTATAAAGTATACATATTTCATCAAGGTAAAAATCAAGATTAAATTACTTTTTCAATCTTTCTTCCTTACCTCAAAATAAACACTAAATTTTATTTTGATCAAGTATGAGAAATTCTAATTATGATCCTCATATTCCTTAAATTAATTTCAAAAATACGTCAAAGTATTATTTTCATTTTCAAAAAGTTTTTTAAAGAAGGATTTTTTTATTACTAAAGTTAGTATGTTAGTAAACCCTCCCCCACACCTAACTCATGCATTGTCCTCAATGTATCAATGAAATTCATTAATACATGAATAAGGAGAAAGGGAAGGAAAATTTTTACTCAAGGTGGTGGTTCCGACGGTGGTCTCATTGGGCCAAGCGTTTCTGCCCAATCTAGATAATGTGGATTATCATGGAACACACCTTTATGACCTCTTCCTATTAACGTTTTTATACTCTCCAATATAATAGGATCATGTAAGATCCTGGCATAATTTTTTTTCTAATTATATGACTAATCTTGGGATATCATCACGGAGTCATATTGATTTAAATGATCGAGGCTTTACCTGCACACAAGAATACAGAATTTTAGAATTAAGAATAAGAGTGCAAAGTGCTCAATACTACCGCTATAACAAGTGGCTATGCAGGTCGTGATCCACAAGGAGGGACTAGCAATGAAAGCTTTTTAGTAAGTTCTTTTTTAGGTTACAATCAATAGTTAAAGATCTTCTTTTAGTTCTTTAAAAGAAAAGAAAAATGGAGTTACAGTTAAGTTAAAAAAAGTGATAGATTGAGAAGGTGGAGAAAATAGACAATGAATATATACAAAGAAATTGAAAAGAGTGATAAAAGAGTTTGGAGATTGTAGTGTTGGTGATCTAAACTAAAAGTTAAAAGAAAAGAAAGAAAATTAAACCTGAAAATTTCTTACCTCTTCGGTGCCTGCTTACCTTTGACCCATATCGACGATGTACTTTTATTTGAAGGCAAGCAAAGTATGATTCATAGGATCTTCCCCATTTTCGATTTACACTATAAAATGAAGGGGCAAGTTACATTACAATAGAATGTGAAAACACTAGAGGGGGGAGGGGGGAATAGGTGTTATTGCTATCTAACATCTTTTTAAAACTAAGATGGATGAATGATGCAACGATCTCTCAAAACAAGACTAGAGTCGAATACCCGTGAAGGGTTCTGAACTCCTTCCTCCTGATTCCCCTTGAATGGGTTAGAGGTGCGCAATGCAACCTTGTTGTATGAGAATTGATCGGACAAGAATGAATAATATGCAATGATGAAAATGCACACAATATATCACAAGGAAAAAATAAGATCTCAAGCAAATAATTTAAAGCAATAGAGTGCAAGAGAAATTTAAAGCAAATAAGGACACAAAGCAATCGCAAACACAAGATGTTTGTTTCGAGGTTCGAGCCACTGCTCTACTCCCCGCCTTCACCTCCGTGAAGGGTTTCCACTATCCACCGAGAACGATTACAGGTCTACCAAAGACCAGAGCACCGAGCTCCACCACTTACAAGAACCTCTACCAAGGGGCAACTCCACAAGAACAAGAAGAAGAAGAAGCTACAAGTATCCAAGTGATCACAACAAGATCACAAACTCTTTACAACACTTCTCTTTTACAACCTTATAGAATGAGGATTGGAATTTTGGCTTTAAGAAGTGTAGTGAGAAAGAACTCAGTTGTAGAATGATTTTTGCTAGAAAACACAACTGAAAACAAGCTCAAGAAGAATGGAAAATGGAGAGCTTAAAAAACTTTTCTTCTCTTTTAAAAACTTTGAAAAACTTAGGTATTTTTCTTTTGGTGTCATGCAAGAGACTATTCTCCTCTATTTATAGGGAGAGAAAGGGATTAAAACACTTTAAAATAAAGCTTATTTGATCAGAAACTAATCCTAAAGATCAGAGAAAATCTGCTTCAAAACACCAAAAAAACAGATTTTCAGAATTTCACCAAAGAGGAAAGAGCCATTGGGGCTTTGCAGGCTTGGCGGTCGACCGTCCGGTCGGCCGTGCCGCCTTGCTGGCATATAGCCGTTGAGCTCGGGTCGACGGCCGGCCGACCGTCCTCTAAAAGAAAACACAGTTTTCTCTGAAGGCGGTCGACCGGGCGGTCGACCCAGAAAACCCGAGAGCAAAACTGCTTTCAGTCGGTCGACCCGGACGGTCGGCCGACAGACATGCACAAGCGTGCACGTCCTGATACAGGCTCCGGTCGACCGGTCCAGTCAGCCGGTCTTGCCTGAAACAGAAAAACAGCAAGAACAGAATTCGGAATTTTTGTAAAATATTTTGAAGATAATTTTGTAGGTATATGAAGTTAAGTATCATGTTGTAAAAGATAGTTATACATGGTGTAAACAAGATATAGAATTTGTAAGGTTTTGGAATCATGTATAAGAATCAAGGCATGAACTTAAAAACAAATACCAAAACTAAAAACTGTATTTTTGAAAATGTGTGTGTGTATCCTAGAGCCATATTCTACAACTCAAACTTTAACAAACTATTTCTTACATTGGTTCTAAAGGACTACAAGTTCTTCAAGTGGGCTTCTCCATATGATCTTGCAAGCTTGATACTTGAGCCTGAATTGAGGTGACTTGAGTCAAAAACTCCTTCCTTTAGGGAAGAAACTTCTAGATTTATTAGAACCCTGAAACACACTAAAACAACAACATGATTAGTACAAATAACTAATATGTTTTGTAATCATCAAAACACACTAAAAACGGGTGATTGTAACCTTGGGCCAACAATCTCCCCCTTTTTGTGATGACAAAACATATAAGTTATTTAAACAAAATGGAAGAAGAGCTTGGAAGCTCCCCCTCAAATGATGCTACGTATAAAGAATGACAATGAAAAGCAAGATACATAAAGCATTGAAAACACAATCGTTTTGTCAAAAACTCAATATAATAAACAACAAGACTCAAATAATAAACACAAACTTATTCTTTTTCTCCCCCTTTTTGTCATACATCAAAAGGGTCCAAACAAAACAAAAAAAAAAATGAATTAAGAATCCATAATGCAAACATTCAACTCACCACAAATAAAAGAGAATCTAGCATAATCTAATGGTTTAGTAAAAATATCGGCAAGTTGAAAGTCGGTAGAAACATAATCAATATCGATATCACCTTTCTCATAATGATCTCTAAGAAAGTGATACCTAATGTCAATGTGTTTGGTTTTACTATGTTGATTTGCATTCTTTGTCATATGAATTGTACTAGTATTATCACAAAATATTTTAACATGATCAAATGCAAATCATAGTCAAGAGAGTATGTTTCATCCAAAGAACTTGAACACAACAAGCTCCGGCTGCAACATACTCCGCTCGGCGGTTGATAGGGCTACCGAATTTTGCTTTTTGAAGACCAAGATACAAGACAATTACCTAGGAATTGACATGTTCCACTTGTACTCTTCCTATCTACCCTACAACCCGCATAGTCAGCATCTGAAAAACTCGTCATTGAAAATTGGCCGGTTTTCGGATACCACAAACCCATTTCAATAGTGCCCTTAAGGTATCTAATTATGCGTTTAACCACAATTATGTGAGACTCTTTAGGACAAGATTGAAAATGTGCACAAAGACAAACGGAAAACATGATATCTGACCTACTAGCCGTCAAATATAACAACTACCTATCATGCTACGATAAAGTTTAATGTCTACACTTTTACCTTGTTCATCCTTATCAAGCTTTGTAGTTGTTGTCATGGGAGTTTTGCTCACTTTAGCGCCTTCAAGCCCGAACCTCTTGATGAGTTCCTTTGTATACTTGGCTTGATTGATGAAGATCCCATCCTTCCTTTGCTTGATTTGGAGTCCAAGGAATAGTTGAGCTCCCCCATCATAGACATTTCAAATTCATCCTTCATGCATGACTCAAAACTTGGCAAAGAGATTCATTAGTAGAACCAAAAATAATGTCATCAACATAATTTGCACAATAAGAATATCATTTTCTACATGTTTTGTAAATAAAGTTGTGTCATTTTGCCTTTCTTAAAACCATTTGAAATTAAAAATGAAGAAAGTCTTTCATACCAAGCCCCAGGGGCTTATTTCAAACCATAAAGCTTTATCTAATTTAAACAAAAAATCCGGATGTGTAGGATCAACAAAACCCGGGGGGTTGTTCAACATACACCTTCTCTTCAATAAAACCATTTAGAAAAGCACTTTTAACATCCATTTGAAATAATTTAAAATCTTTATATGAGGAAAATGCTAGTGTCATCCGTATGGCTTCAAGCCGTGCTACGGGTGCAAAGGTTTCTTCAAATCGATTCCTTCGATTTGAGTGTAGCCTTGGGCAACTAACCTAGCTTTGTTTCTAACTACGTTACCCGATTCATCCAACTTGTTCTTAAAGATCCACTTAGTACCAATCGTTGTCTATCGTAGGGCCTAGAAATAAGGTGCCAAACTTGGTTGCGCTCAAATTGATTGAGCTCCTCTTGCATGGCTACCAACCAATATGAATCGCCTCGGCTTCGAGGACGTTCTTGGGTTCAACATGAGAAATAAAAGCATAGTGCCCACAAAAATCTTGAAATTTAGAGCGAGTGGTTACCCCTTTAGATACTTCACCTATGATGAGGTCCTTGGGATGATGAGGATTGTATCTCCAATCCTTTGGAAGTTGTTGAGTAGGCTCCACTTCATTTGTTTGATTTTCATTTCCTTGAGCCTCTTCTACTTTAGCTTCACTTCCTTCATCATCCTTTGGCTTGTCTCCCATAGTAGGAGTATCCTCCAAGGTCACTTTCTCCAAGCCTTCATCCAATGCATCTATTTCAACAACATTCTTAACAAATAAGTTAGCTTCTTCAAACTTAACATGTATAGATTCTTCAATAGTCAAAGATGATCTATTGAAGATTCTATAAGCCTTGCTAGTGTTAGAATAACCAACAAAAATAGCCTCATAAGATTTAGCATCAAATTTTCCTAAATTATCTTTGTATTTAAAACAAAACATTTGCATCCAAAACCTTGAAATATGAAACATTTGGTTTTCTAGAAAAGTACATTTCAAAAGAAGTTTTTGAAGTATTTTTACACAAGAAAACACGATTTGATATATAGCATGATGTATTAACGGCTCGGCCCACAAATAGTGTTAGACCATATTCACTAAGCATTGTCCTAGCCATCTCTTGTAATGTTCGATTTTTCCGTTCAACTACTCCATTTTGTTGTGGAGTTCTAGGACAAGATAGTTCATGCTTTATTCCGTGTTCTTCACAAAAAGTGGTAAAGGGTAGGTTAATGAACTCACCTCCTCTATCACTTCTTATTCTTAAAATTGAAGTATCCTTTTCTTTTTCAACTCTTTTCTTAAAAGTTTGAAAATATGAAAATGCTTGATTTTTATGTTCAAGAAAGCAAACCCAAGTAAAACGTGAAAAGTCATCAACCAAAACAAATGCAAAACGATTCCCACTTAGACTTTTGGTTTGAGTAGGACCAATAAATCCATATGGATTAACTCCAAAGGACGTGATGTCATGATATCCTTAATTGACTTGAAAGAAGACTTAGTTTGTTTCCCAAATTGACATGCGTCACAAACTCGGTCCTTTCAAAATTCAAACAAGGAATACCTTTCACCATTTCCTTTGTATTTAACCTAGATATATGGTCAAATGAAATGTGGCCTAATCTTCTATACCACAACCAAGAGTCATCATCGAGGGCTTTTAAACAAGTAATATTACAAGACATATTAGACATATCAATCATATAAACATTATTTTCACGAAAATCGAAAAACACACAAGTATTAGATATTCTATCAATTACTTTACAAACTACATTATCAAAAACAACATCAAAACTTTTATCATAAAGTTGACTAACACTCAAGAGATTATGCTTGAGGCCATCAACTAAAACAACATTCTCAATTAAAGGGATGTACCAAGTTTAACATTACCAATACCGATGATTTTACCTTTGGCATCATCTCCGAAGGTGACGGTGCCACCTTCATGGTATCTTGATAGGGTTGCAAAGTTGTTGATGTCTCAAGTCATGTGCCTTGAGCAACCACTATCAAGATACCACAACCCTCTACGTCTTTGAGCCTTGGAAGGTACCTACATCATTTAGCAAAATCGTTGACTTTGGTACCCAAATTTTCTTGGTCCTTGAAAGTTAGTGTTGCGAACCCAAAACATTATGACGAGATGCATTAAGTCTATCATAGCAAAACTTAACTAAGTGACCTTTACGGCCACAATATGAACATGAAAACACTTTACCATACATGAATGCATGATGTGTGTGTGAAGTGTGAGCATGTTTGTGGGGTTTTGGCATGATGTAGAGGTTGTGTGGTATGAACATGAGTATTAGCATGTGATTGTTTCTTAGGGGCTTGTTTCTTAGGAAACATAGCCTCAAGTCTA
Source organism: Agave tequilana (assembly GCA_038442645.1). Taxonomy (NCBI): domain Eukaryota; kingdom Viridiplantae; phylum Streptophyta; class Magnoliopsida; order Asparagales; family Asparagaceae; genus Agave; species Agave tequilana. The sequence goes on from JAVJIF010032181.1 coordinate 11,850, forward strand.
TTTTTATCAAATTCACACTTTTCAAAACTACTCCTAAAGAATCAATTTTCTCTTTTAGCATGGTAATTTCATTTTTATCAACTTGTGGAAATTTACCTTTGCATGAAATCTTATAGTTGTCAAATCTTTTTGGGTGGAAACAAGAGTGGAAAGTAATTCTCTTTTTCTTTGGAAAGAGTAAAAACTTGATTAAGAGACTCATTTTCCTTTTTCATTTTTAAATACTTTTTCTTAAGAAAATCATAATTATGTGATAATTCTACAAAAGCTTCTCCTAGTTCATCCATGGAAAATCATCATTAAGAGAAGTGGAAGGGTTACCTTGCTTGTGCTCTCATTAGCCATGAAGCACATGTTTGCGGTATCAATTTCCTCCTCGGATTCGCTCTCAGAATCCCATGTAGCCTTTCAAGCTTTCTTCTTGTAAGGCTTCTTTGATGTGGAGGGCTTTACTTTTCCGGACACTCCGCACAATGTGGCCCGGTCTTTGACAATTGAAGCATATAAATTTTTCTTTCTTCTTTACCTCCTTGCCATCTCCTTCTTCCTTGAAATTTAGCCTTGTTGTACATCCTCCGGACGTTCTTCACAAGAAGTGAGAGCTCTTCGTCATCTTCTTCTTCATCATCTTCGTCGGAGTGTGTAGATTGACTCTTGAAGGCTATAGTTTTCTTCTTAGAAGGAGCCATCTCCTCCCTTGCTTTTCTCTCCATCTCATGGGTTTTGAGGTTCCCAATGAGACCAATTAGCTCCATCTCCTCCTTGTCATTGAGTTCCTTCAAGGTGGTTGCTTTCACTTCCCATGAAGGAGGAAGAGCCCGGATGATCTTTCTTACTCTTTGGTCGTTGTCGATAGCATCACCTAGAGAAGAAAGTCCATTAGTTATCTTTGTAAATCTTGTAATCATATCATCTATGGTTTCATTTTCTTGCATGTAAAAGTTCTCATATTGGGACCGAAGAAGTCTATTTTAGCCCTCTTCACTTGTGAAGTCCCCTCATGTGTAACTAGCAAATGTGTCCAAATTTCATATGCGGACTTGAAATGAATAACTCTAGATATATCATCATCATTAAGGCTTGAAGGAGTGCATAATGAGCCGCAGCATTGGCATCAAATTCTTTAGTCTCTATTTCGGACCAAGTGGATTCATCACTGGGGGGTGCACTAAAGGGTTTGGTCACGGCCTTTGCAACTCGACTTCCTAGAGATTGCAAGAAAACATCATCTTAACCTTCCATATGGGAAAGTTAAGTCCATCAAACTTTGGAGGGTCTTAATTCCATCGGCCATTTTTACTAAGTGAGAGTGTATGAAAAATGAATGAAGTGATTAGCAAGTGTAGGATCTCTCTAAGGTTGTTAAGCCAAGAGCCTAGAGTCCAAGCTCTGATACCAATTGAAAACACCTAGAGGGGGGGTGAATAGGTGTTTTTGCTAATCTAACAATCTTTTTAAAACTAAGATGGATGAATGATGCAACGATCTCTCAAAACAAGACTAAGAGCCGAATACCCCGTGAAGGGTTCTGAACTCCTTCCTCCTGATTCCCTTGAATGGGTTAGAGGTGCGCAATGCAACCTTATTGTATGAGAATTGATCGGACAAGAATGAATAATATGCAATGATGAAATGCACACAATATATCACAAGTAAAGAAAATAAGATCTCAAGCAAGTAATTTAAAGCAATAGAGTGCAAGAGAAATTTAAAGCAAATAAGGACACAAAGCAATCGCAAACACAAGATGTTTGTTTCGAGGTTCGAGCCACCGCTCTACTCCCCGCCTTCACCTCCGTGAAGGGTTTCCACTATCCACCGAGGATGATTACAAGGTCTACTAAAGACCAGAGCACCGAGCTCCACCACTTACAAGAACCTCTACCGAAGGGGCAACTCCACAAGAACAAGAAGAAGAAGAAGCTACAAGTATCCAAGTGATCACAACAAGATCACAAACTCTTTACAACACTTCTCTTTTACAACTCCTTATAGAATGAGGATTGGAATTTTGGCTCTAAGAAGTGTAGTAAGGAAGAACTCAGTTGTAGAATGATTTTTGCTAGAAAACACAACTGAAAACAAGCTCAAGAAAGAATGAAAAATGGAGGGCTTAAAAAACTTTTCTTCTCTTTTAAAAACTTTAAAAAACTTAGGTATTTTTCTTTTGGTGTCATGCAAGAGACTATTCTCCTCTATTTATAGGGAGAGAAAGGGATTAAAACACTTTAAATAAACTTATTTGATCAGAAACTAATCCCTAAAGATCAGAGAAAATCTACTTCAAAACAGACCAAAATAGATTTTCAGAATTTCACCAAAGAGGAAAGAGCCGTTGGGGCTTTGCAGGCTTGGCGGTCGACCGGTCCGGTCGGCCGTCTGCCTTGCTGGCATATAGCCATTAGGCTCGGGTCGACCGGCCGGCCGACCGTCCTCTAAAAGAAAACACAGTTTTCTGAAAGCAGTCGACCGGGCGGTCGACCCAGAAAACCCGAGAGCACAACTGCTTTCAGTCGGTCGACCCCGACGGTCGGCCGACAGACATGCACAAGCGTGCACGTCCTGATACAGGCTCCGGTCGACCGGTCCGGTCGGCCGGTCTTGCCTGAAACAGAAAAAACAAGAACAGAATTCGGAATTTTTGTAATATTTTGAAGATAATTTTGTAGGTATATGAAGTTAAGTATCATGTTGTAAAAGATAGTTATACATGGTGTAAACAAGATATAGAATTTGTAAGGATTTTGGAATCATGTATAAGAATGAAGGCATGAACTTAAAAACAAATACCAAAACTAAAAACTGTATTTTTGAAAATGTGTGTGTGTATCCTAGAGCCAATATTCTACAACTCAAACTTTAACAAACTATTTCTTACATTGGTTCTAAAGGACTACAAGTTCTTCAAGTGGGCTTCTCCATATGATCTTGCAAGCTTGATACTTGAGCCCGAATTGAGGTGACTTGAGTCAAAAACTCCTTCCTTTAGGGAAGAAAATTCTAGATTTATTAGAACCCTGAACACACTAAAACAACAAACATGATTAGTATAAATAACTAATATGTTTTGTAATCATCAAAACACACTAAAAACGGGTGATTGTAACCTTGGGCCAACAAAAGGATATCCATCACCATAAGCCATCAACGGCACTTGCAAGGGCAAGGCAACTTCGAGGCTATCGGAGTCATTTGGATTCACAAACACAAAAGAGGGAAGCAAACAAAACAAGAATAGAAAAGAAAGAAAACTTCGATTCGATTCAAATAATAATGAAAGAAAGATTACTTACACTGGTGTCACCGTAGTACAAACTTGTTCTCATTCCTCCATGAAATCTCCTCTCCTCTCAGTTACATAAAGAAAATAAAAATTACATAAAGAAAACTAAAAACCTAAGTTACAAACTACAGAATAGCCTAAATTTTACTCTCTGCTTGATCCTCTCTCTGCCTCTGATGTGTGGAGTATTTATAGCATAGAAATGGATAAGGAAATGAGTTAAAAGATAGGGGAGCTGGCTATTTTTGAATTTGAATCCTCCCCTTATCTGCAAACTTGATTTGATGTGGATATTCATTTTGATCTACAGCTTGTTGGCGTGTTGATTGCTGAATATAACTTATCAAATGATAAAATTAGAAATAGTGATAAACTTAAGAGTTGTAACCCTTTAAGTTTTCTTTCTGGATCATCTTGAATCATTAGATTTGAGATTTGGTCGCGAAAGGTATGATTCAAATACTAAAATATATCCTGTCAGAATTCGAGTCAAAATTACTTCATCTCTTCCGTTGATCTTCTCTCTATCCATATATCCCTTTGGATTTTGAATTTGAATTCTGTATTTGATGTTATCCTCGGTCGATCTATAGCTACCAAAATGGATTTATAGAAATCCAAAATTTACAGGTTTTCATTTGGGTTATTTTTCTGATTTGCTCTGATTTTCAGCTGAATATTTTTCCCAATCCTTGATTTGTTCTAACTGGATCTATGATCATCCTCAGCGAACCAAATAGAACTAGTTAAATCTGATTTTAACTGTATTTATTTAGTTTAATCCTCTTCCTCTTCATGATTATCTTCTGCAAAATAGACATTTAAGACAAGAAATTAGCAGACTTATTACACGATAAATGTAGGAGTGTAATGAAAAGAATGCAAAATATGTGTACGATCACACCACTACACCTATCTTTTGCTCGTCCTCGAGCAAAATAACAAAACTAAACCAAAGATTATTAGACTACTTTCGCAGGTTATGTGATTGCACTAAGCATGTGCAACAAACCGTTAAACCTCTAAGTTCCCCCTAGAGGACGAGTTTTATCTCGTGAGAGAGAGTTTTTAGTGGATTACACCCACAAAATCCATAATGAAAGAGAAACAAAGTGTTAGTCTTTTGAAACACATTTTGAAAGAGAAAAATATTTGAAGTTTATTGTAAGAATTAAGTAATCTATAAGTTATAGAAAACTGAACTTTTCATTCTGAAGCTTAGTCTTTATTCAAAAACTTGTTATCAATCAAGACAAGGAGTCAAACTATATTTCTCATCTAGTCTATTATTTTACCCTAAGTTATATGCACCTTTGTGACCGTAAATTTTTGACTCGGGGCTCTTTAACTCTAACTCTTATGTCTTATTTTCTTTTCTTTTATTTTTTGGTGATATTATTCCTTAGCTCTATTAGGCTTTCTAATCTGCCCATGTAACGAGCCTTTAATCGGTGACTTCCAAACTGGACAGTCTTAGGGCACCAAGTGAGAAAACTGAAAGTACACCTAGAGGGGGGGTGAATAGGTGTAAAGCTAATCTAATGACAAAAGATGCGAAATTAAAAACAAATTGCAACACACTTAGTATAACTAAAGAGAGTAGCCGAATTCTCGGTGAAGGGCTCTGGACTATCTCCTCTAAATTTCTCTAAATAAGAGTTGAGGTGCTATTTGAAGCTCTCTTGGTTGAACGCAAGTATGGCACACAAACACTACCAAGCATATATGTATGAATGAACAATATGAAATAATGCAAGACACAAATAAGAGAGAAAGTTTAGAGATAGTGGATCAATCACAAACAACTAGATATATTTCGAGGTTCGAGCCATTGCTCTACATCCCCGCCTTCATACAGAAGGATTTTCACTATATCGTCTGCACAGGACTTCCCCACAGGGAACCTCCACTGAGGATTTGGATAATGCAAATCGGGAGTAATCAACTCCTCCCTCCAATAATACAACCTCTACACAAGTGGCAAGGTGATTGTTATACATATTTGCATATTTTACCACTTCCATACCATGCATATTGTAAATAAAAATGTGATTTTTAATCCTTTTCTCTCTATTTTTTGCAGGTCCACATTTGAAATGAGAAAAGGCCCAAAATTTCTTTAATTAGCAATAATTAAAAGAGATTAATTCAAAGCCCAAAAAGTGAGCCCAAGGTTGAGCCCAGGATCTGGAGAATTCTACGCGCCAGCTCACGCTTCCAGAAGATCCACGTGGCTAACAACCTGTAACAAATCTGTAACAGAAAGATCCACTTGAACGGCCCTGATTTTGCCGCGCATTCTAGATTTATGCCGCGTGTCCACGGCGGTTACAAGGCCGTTGGGGCCGAGATTTTCTCCAACAAACGGGATTCTGGAGCCTTCTCTCTGAGCCCTATAAATACAGTACCAAGGCCTGCACGAGAGAGACAGAGAGAGATTAGGGTAAAAGCTTGTATTTTGTGAGAGAGTGTTGGTATTCTCTTAGGTTTTTAGCTCTCCTCTCTTCTTCCTCCTAGAGATTTTGTTAAAGAGAAAAAGAGAGTGTTTTTAAGAGCTTGTAAGTAAGGAGGTGACATTACTTGTAAGCAAGTTAATCAAACCTTCATTCTTCTCTTTACAATCTCTAGTACTTTGCTTTACTTTGCTTTACTTTCTTGCTTTACTTCTATTGCATTTCTATTTTCATCATGATTGTTGTTTAGTTTCTTTTGTAATGAATAGCTAAATCTCACTTACATGGCTAGCTAACAACTCTCATTGCTAACTTCTAACTCTTTAGGTGATTGCTAAATTCTATACTTGCATTGTTAAAGTCTCTTTTGCTTTCCAAGGAAGTAGAGTTGCTTTCACTTGGTAAATGCTTGTTCATACTCCATATGATTCATGTGTTCCTCATTTAGAGCCTTGTCTAGAACAAGTGCCTTGATGGAACATGGAGATGGATCACCAAACATATGCTATTTGTAGAACAACTTCTTTACTTCAAGCTAATTTGTTATTATGCCTTGAATGACTAATGAATGTTGTATCTTCTTCCTTAGCATCCCTTGAGTACCACTCCTTGTAGTCCACCATAGAAAATCTATCTCGGGAGCTAATGAATCAATATGAGGCTACAAGCTAAGACCGAGAAGAACACTCATCTTCAAAACGGGAAAAATACTTGACCAAACAAGCAAGTCATCTCTATTGCCAATGAATCAACATGAGGCAATCATGCATCACCCTTGAGCTTAGTAAGTTAGCAAAGTAGTAAAGTTAGCTAGCCATGGCTTTTATCATCTAAAGTTTTCTAAACATTTTCTTTCTAGCTTTTTCTCTTAGCAATACACTTTTCCAAAGTTCTTTTGATTTCCTTTCCATCATGAACAAATCCACCAATTCTTTCATTTTCTTTTCCATGCTTTTTGCATTTGTTTAAAAACAAAGAAGAATCTTCGTTTTTCTTTCTTCACTACGAACCGTAAAGCTTCCATCGTGAGCTCTCCTCGAGGATCGACCCGTATAGCTCTTTGCTACTACGGAGATTGGAAAGGATACATTAATCATATAAATACATTGTGGAGTGATCAAAGCACTTGAGGTTGATTCTAAACCTTCTCTCTTTCATTTAATATCTGTGCAAATACTTCACACAAATCACACTATCTTTTCTAATCACAAGGCACAACACAAATCACCTCTACACATAGAGGGATAGGCACTTAGCCAAATAAAAATCAACCTCACACAAGAGGGATAAGGCTCAAAGCCACACACCACAACAATTACCTCTCCCAGAGGAACAAGGCTCAAAGCCAACACTCCAACAATCATCACCTCTACACTTAGAGGTATACCAACCAAACCAAATTCAACCACCACAACCTCTCACTAGAGGGATATCAACACAACCTCCACAATCACATCTCACTAGGGGATATCACAAATTAAGGAAGGTTTACAACTCTTGGTGGTATCAACAACCACAAACCAATTTTTCTTACAAAATAAGATCCTAATAGATAGGATAGTTAGATTGCTCAAGTGTGAGAATGTAAAGTGTTTGTAAATGAAAACAACAAAGAAAAACACTTGAGAAAATTACAAGATAGATGTTGAAATAAAGATCAAAAACCAATTCCCAAATACTCTAATTTTCTTTGATTTTTTCAACACTTTAAAATATAAAGATAGAACTTTTAAACCCAAAAACTCTTTTAAACTTATAGCTAAAACACTTAAGAAGATAGGAATTTTTGTTCTTGAAATTGTTAATCAAAACAGCCCAAAGGAATGGGTATTTATAGCCATTCCAAAAAACTAGCCGTTGGGCCAAGACAGCAGAAAAATCTGCTGTCGGTCGATCGCCCGGTCGACCGGCTAACAGTCATTTTTATGACCGTTGTGCCTCCGGTCGACCGCCCGGTCGACCGGCCATAACCAACGGTCGACCACTTGGTTGACCAGCCCCCACCTGAGAGTGGGGTGCTCTCAGTCGGTCGTCCGCGCGGTCGACCGGCCCCCACCCGATATGTGGGGTGCTCTCAGTCGGTCGACCGCGCGGTCGACCGGCCAAGCTAGCTGGCCATGTACACGTCCTCGTGCACATTGGTCGAGCACTCAGGTCGACTGACCACTAGTCCGGTCGACCGGCCGCGACCTCCAGTGTGTCTGGCTGGGATTTTTAGGATAGAAAAACTTGTCTTTTTAATTTCAAGTAAATCCCATAAAATCACATAAATTTTACAAAATAAGTTCTTGTAAGATCTTTGAAATACAAATATGTGTGATAAATATTTAACACATATTATAAACAATTTGAACTTCTTTTATGATATTGAATTTGGCTTAATACAAAATCGATATTTTCCAAAAACCAAACTTTGAAATGGAAATCCGATTTTTTTAAAACACATGTAATACAAAAACATGATATTGAAACAACTTTGAAGTATATTGTATATGGATAGAGTCCCATATACATATAAATATTTATATCTATGTTTTTGACATGAAATCCAATATCGGTTAAACCGAAAAAACCAAAAACCAAATAAACTTTAAACTTGTGTGTGTATGTGAACTTGAGCATATCAACACTATCTAATCTTTACATAAGATCTAAACAATCTAAACTAAATAAACTGAGGTCTTCTTGTAAAACTCCTTCTCCAAACCTACTCGATCCAAACGCGATCCACCAAGCTTGACTCCAACCGAGTACTAGATGCGATCTTAATGCTCGAGCTCTTGAATCAACATGTGAAAACTCTCAAAACACCTTTGTTGATTCTAATTACCTACTATATCTTGATCAAATATCTGAAATTAAATATCACAATATTATTAGTAAACTATAACTACATGAGTTAATCATCATCAAAACTAGAGTGAAGGGCCTCTGGGCCAATAAAAACACCCCTAAGAACTTAAACACTCAACAAGGCCACAAAACCAAGAGTTTTTATTTATAAAATGTACCCCTTTTAGGCGTGAATACTTATACTTCATAAGGCACAAATACCTAGCTTAATCAGAGGATATATATATATATATATATATATATATAATATATATATATATATATTATATATATATATATATATATTCAAACTTATCTAATCATCCTTTGTATAAATACCAAGGCTTGTTTAGGCCAAAGCATCTAGCTAATCAATAATTAGATTTATTTATTTTTCATAAATATATATATATATATATATATAATATATATATATATAATATATAATATATATATATATTTATAAGACATAAGAATCATTATTTTTCAACTCTAAGTGTGTAAGTGTATAAAGTGTGTATATTTCTTCAAGTAAAGATCAAGACTAAATTACTTTCACCAATTTTCTCCCTAACCTTGAAAATCAAACAAGTCATCTTATTTTGACCAAGTATAAGAAATCCTAATTATGATTTTTTTATTCCTTAAAATTGAGTTATTTCTTAAAAAAATCAAATATTGTTTTTTTTTCTTTCAAAAGTTTTTTTTATATTTTTTCTTTTTTTTTTGTTATATTAGTCATGTTAGAGCCTTCCCCCACACTTATCTCATGCATTGTCCCCAGTGTATAAAAGAAATGTTAGATGCATGAATGGAATGTAAAAGAGAAAAGTTACCGATACACTGGGTCAAAAAGACTCATAGCCGTTTCATTTACCAGAACTGATTCTAAGAAAGGTTTAAGGCGTTGACTATTTATCTTAAATTCATTTTTATTCTTGGTGTTGCTGATCTTTACAACACCAAGTAGAAACACGATTTTTACAACGAATGACCCAGTCCATCTTGATTTAGTTTTTCTGAAAAAAGATGAAGCCTAGAATTATAGAGTAAGACTTTTTGTCCAGGGACAAATATTTTTCTTTTAATGTGTTTATCATGAAAAATCTTAACTCTATTTTTAGTAATCTTAGCATTTTCATTGGCCGCATTTCTCAACTCCTCTAATTCAAAAATTTGTAATTTCTGAAGATTACCGGCCTTAGTCTCAAAATTTGGCTGCTTGATTGCCCATAAGGTCTGGTGCTCTGACTCAATGGGTAAGTAGCAAGCCTTCCAAAAGACTACCCTATAAGGAGACATCCTAGAATTGTCTTGAAAGCGGTCCTGTAGGCCCATAGGGCATCTACAAGTTTGGTGGACCAATCTTTTCAATTTTGGTTCACAATCTTCTCCAAAATAAACTTAATTTGTCTATTGGAAACCTCAACCTACCCATTGGTCTGAGGATGATAAGGTGTGGACAACTTGTGAGTTATGGCATACTTTCGCATAAGAGCTTCAAAGGATCTATTGCAAAAGTGAATACCATTATCACTGATGATAGCACGAGGGGTTCGAAGCGTGCGAAAATGTTTTCTTTAAAAAACTTTATGATAACTTTTTATCATTCATTTTACTTGGAATGACTTTTATCCACTTGGACACATAGTCCACAACAACCAATATGTATTGGTTTCCAAATGAATTAGGAAATGGACCCATAAAGTCGATGATCCAAGCATAAAAGAGTTCTATTTTTAGAACTGGGTTGAGGGGCATCATATCTCGTTTCGAGATCCTTCCTACCAGTTGGCATCTAGGACACGTCTTGCAAAATTTATAAGCATCTTTGAACAAAGTAGGCCAATAGAACCCACTTTACAGCACCTTTATAGCAGTCTTGTGGGGACCAAAGTGTCCATCGCATGCAAGTTCGTGACAGAAGGATAATACACTCTTAATCTCTTCATCGAAAATGCATCTCCTAATAATTTGGCTAGAACAGTACTTGAAAAGATACGGTTCCTCCCAAAAGAAATACCAGACTTGAGATAAGAACTGGTATATATCGTTTTTAGACCAATGAGATAGAGTTTGGTTTGTGACTAAGTAATTCACTATATCAGCAAACCAAGGTTCCCTAAAGACGTTTAAGAGTTTTTTCATCAGGAAAGTCATCATTTATGGGTATTCGTTGCATGGAGAGTTTGGGATACGTGATAGATGGTCAGCAACGACATTTTCTACACCTTTCTTATCTCGAATCTCAAGATAGAATTCTTGAAGAAGGAGGATCCAACGAATGAGTCGGCCCTTGGCATCCTTCTTCATTGTGAAGTACCTAAGCGCAGAATGATCGGTAAAAATTATAGTTTTGGACCCTAGTAAGTAGGGATGAAATTTCTCTAAGGCAAACACTACTGTCAAGAATTCCTTCTCAGTAGTAGTGTAGTTCATTTGAGTATCATTGAGAGTCCAACTAGAGTAGTAAATCACGTGCTGCTTGTTATCAGTGCGCTATCCTAGGACAGCGCCTATTGCAAAATCAGAAGCGTCGCATATGATTTCGAACGGCTTAGACCAATCCGGTGCAGATATGATTGGTGCAAAAATAAGCTCTTTTTTAAGCTTCTCTTAAGAATTTATACATTCATCATCAAAAGTGAAGGACACATTTTTAGCTAACAGATTAGTCAAGGATCTAGCAATCTTGCTAAGATCCTTGATAAATCTTCGGTAGAAACTAGTGTGTCCTAAGAAGGATCGAATATCCTTCATGCATTGGGCATGGGGAGCTTAGTAATAGCCTCAATCTTGGCTCTATCCTCTTCAATTTCTTTCTTGGAGATTTCATGACCCAAGATAATTCTATGTCTTACTATGAAGTGGCTTTCTCCCAGTTCAGTGTCAGATTTTCCTCAACACAACGTTGGAAGATAAGTTCTAAATGGTGGACATTGAGTGAATAAAATCTCCTAGATGGAGAAATCATCCATGAAGATTTCTGAGAATCGTTCTACCATATTAGAAAAAAGACTCAATATGCAACGTTGAAACATTGCTGGGGCATTGCACAAGCCGAAAGGCATTCGATGATAAGAAAATGTCCCAAATGGAACATAGTCTTTTCTTGGCCCTTAGGAGCAATAGGAATCTAATTATACCCCGAGTAACCGTCTAAGAAACAGTAATACTCATAGCCCGCCAAATATTCAAGCATCTGATCAATGAAGGAAAGTGGAAAATGGTCCTTACGAGTTGCTGCATTAAGCTTCCTGTAGTCAATGCAAACCAGAATTTTCACGGGAAGTCGAGTTTAGACCAACTCTTTGTTCTCGTTTTTCACTACGATGAAATCAGATTTCTTTGGAACCACGTGGATAGGATTGACCCATTGCCTATTAGAATGGGATAGATTATCCTATTGTCTAAGAGTTTCATAATTTCAGTATGAACAACTTCTTGAATTATAGGGTTTAACCTACGCTGCGGGTCTCTTTTGGTGTTGCGTCTTCATTGAGATGAATGCGATGTTGAATTATGGTTGTTGGCCCAAGGTTACAATCAACCCATGTTTAGTGTATTTGATGATTACAAAAACATATTAGTTATTTGTACTAATATAAATTGTTGTTTAAGTGTGTTTCAGGTTTATATATTAAAGAGATGAATTCTTCCCTAAAGGAAGGTACATTGGACTCAAGACAAGTCAAATTGGGCTCAAAGTACAATATTGAAGATCAAGTGAAGATAGCCCATCTTGAAGTCTTGAAGACCTAGAAGTTTGTAAGTTTAGTTTGTTAAAGATTGAATATGTGAAATTTGGCTCTAGGATTTGCACACACATTTGTTTTGAATGTTTCTATGTTTTTGAAAATGTTTATTTCTAAGTTTATGCCTTGGTTTATACATACATGTACTCAAGAGCTTTATATCTTCAAAACGTATTTAAAACATGTATATAAACAAAGTTCAGCATAACACTTAGTTCCAGAGTTTTTAAAAGATTTTTTACAAATTTTTCTAACTCAAAATCTGCCCAGAAAAAGACTATTTCAGGCAGACCGGTCGACCGGCAGTCGACCGGCTGCTGTGTCCGGACATGCACAGGTTGTGCATGTCTGTCGGTCGACCGGACCACAGACCGGTCGACCGAAAATAGATGTTTGCTCTCTGTATCTTTTCGGTCGACTGGGTCGGTCGACCGATAGAAGGAAACTGTGTTTCCTAATTGAGATCGGTCGACTGGCAGTCGACCGGAGCCCCAACGGCTCTTTTGCCAGCAGGGACCGCCGTCGACCGCAGTCGACCGGTAGGCCTGCAACAAGCCATAACGGCTCTTTCTTCTTTTGGAATTTCTGAAAAACTGTTTTTGTTGGTTTCTCTTTTACAGAGTTTTTAGGAGTTGTTGGGACTCTTTTTCTGATCAAATTAGCTGGAAAAATCAGAGTTTTTAACCTATTCTCTCCCTATAAATAGTGGGGAATAGGCCTTAGTTTCACCAAGAAAAATACAAGTTTTCATTGTTTTCAAGTGAAAGAGAAAAATAGTTTAAAGCTTTCATTTCCATTCTTTCAAATTGGTTTTTCAGTTGTTGTTTGATCTCTAATATCACTCTACAACTGAAGCTTTTCTCACCACACTTCATAGAGCCAAAAATTTTATATTCTTTCTATAGGTGAAGTGTTGTAAAGAGTGAGAGTGTTGTAAAAGAGTGTTGTGGTCTAGTTAAAGATCACTATTTGTAATCCTTGTTCTTGTGGAGACAAGCTCCTCGTTGGAGTTTCTTTGTAAGGTGAAGCTACGGGCTTGAGGTCTTTGGAGGCCTAACTTGTACGGGATCCTAAGGGGATAGTGGAAACCCTTCACGGAGGTGAAGGGGGACTAGAGCAACGGGCTCGAACCTCGAAACAAATCATCCTTGTTTGCGATTGCCTTTGCGTTCTTCTTACTTTCAATTTCTCTTGTTTTATATTGCCTTGAATTATTTGCTTGAGTAACTAACCCTCTACTTGTGGAATCTTGTGTTTGCTATACTTGTTGTGTTACATTGTGAGCCTTTCATTTTCATCATCATACTTGGCATTGATCAATCACACCTCAATACAACACGGTTGCATTGCGCACCTCTAACCCATTTAAGGGGAATTGGAGAGGAAGGAGTTCAGAACCTCGCAAGGGGTATTCGGCTCTTAGTCGTGTTTTTGAGAGATTGTTGCATCACTCATTTCATAAGTTTAAAAAGATCATTAGATTAGCAATTACACCTATTCACCCCCCTCTAGGTGTATTTCATTGTATCAGAGCTTGGACTCTAGGATTTGGCTTAACAACCTTAGAGAGATCCTCATATTGCTAATCATTTCATTCATTTTCACATAGTAAACATGGCCGATTATTAGACACCCCCTAAGTTTGATGGACTTAACTTTCCCATATGGAAGGTTAAGATGACCGTTTTCTTGCAATCTCTAGGTAGCCGAGTTGCAAAGGCCGTGACTAAACAATTAGTACCCCCGATGGTGATGAATCTACTTGGTCCGAAATTGAGACCAAGGAGTTTGATGCCAATGCTAGGGCTCATTATGCACTCCTACAAGCCCTCAATGATGATGACATAGCTAGAGTCATCCATTGCAAATCCGCCTATGAGATTTGGACCCATTTGCTAGTAACACATGAGGGGACATCACAAGTAAAGAGGGCCAAGATAGATCTTCTTCGGTCCCAATATGAAAATTTTAGCATGCAAGAACATGAAACCATAGATGATATGGTTACTAATTTACTAAGATTACTAATGGGCTTTCTTCTCTAGGTGAAGACATCAACAACGACCAAAGGGTGAGAAAGATCATCCGGGCTCTTCCTCCATCATGGGAAGTGAAAGCTACAACATTGAAGGAACTCAATGATAAAGATGAGATTGAGCTCATCGGACTCATTGGGAATTTAAAAACCCATGAGATGGAGAGGAAGGCAAGGGAGGACATGGCACCCTCCAAGAAGAAGACTATTGCCTTCAAAAGTCATGCTACTTACTCCGACGAAGATGATGAGAAGAAGATGACGAGGAGCTCTCACTTCTAGTCAAAAACGTCCGAGGATGTACAACAAGGCAAAGTTCCAAGGACGGAGGAGATGGCAAGGAGGCAAAGAAGAGAGAAAGATCATATGCTTCAATTGCCAAAAGCCGGGACACATTGTAGCGGAGTGTCCGGACCAGAAAGTGAAGCCATCTTCATCCAAGAAGCCATACAAGAAGAAGGCTATGAAAGCAACATGGGATGACGAAGTGAATCCGAGGAGGAGATCGACACCGCCAATATGTGCTTCATGGCAAAATGAGAGCACAAGCAAGGTAACCCCCTCAACTCCTTTTGATGAAGATTTATCCATGGATGAGTTAAGTGAAGCATTTATAGAACTTTCTCAAAATTATGACTTCATGAAGAAAAAGTACTTGAAAATGAAAAAGGATAATGAATCTTTGAGTATTCAAGTGTTAAATCTTTCTAAAGAAAATAATGACTTGCATTCTTCTTTAGTTTCCACTAAAAATGATTTTGAAAAATATAAGATTGCTTGTAAAGGAAAGACCCCATTTGTAGATTCTAATGAGATTGCCATGCTTAAGGAAAGATTAGACTCATTAGATGTTGTTTTGAAAAAGTGTAGTGAGAAGAAAATGGAGAATATGTTTCCTAAGAAACAAGCTCCTAAGAAAAATGTTCATCATGCTCATGCTCATGTACATGCTACACAACCTATGCATCATGGTAAACCCCAAAGCATGCTCACACTTCACATACACACCATGCATTTATGTATAGAAAAGTGTACACATGTTCACATTGTGGACGGAAAGGACACTTAGCTAATTTTTGCTATGATAGACTAAGTGCATCATCTCATAATGTTTGGGTTCGTAACACTAACTTTCAAGGACCCAAGAAAGTTTGGGTACCAAAGTCAACAATTGTTTTAAATGATATAGGTACTTTCCAAAGCCCAACGACGTAGAGGTTTGTGGTATCTTGATAGCGGTTGCTCAAGGCACATGACTTGGGACATCAACAACTTTGCAACCCTATCAAGATATCATGAAGTGTGGCACCGTCACCTTCGGAGATGACGCCAAGGGTAAAATCATTGGTATTGGTAATGTAAAGCTTGGCACTTCTCCTTTAATTGAAATGTAGTTTTAGTAGACGGGCTCAAGCATAATCTCTTGAGCATTAGTCAATTATGTGATAAAGGATTTAATGTTATTTTTTGATGATATTGCTTGTAAAATAGTTGACAAAAATTCTAATGTTTGTGTATTTTCCGGTTTTCGTGAAAGTAATGTATATATGATAGATATGCTAAATATGTCTTGTAATATAACATGTTTAAAAGCCCTCGATGACGACTCTTGGTTATGGCATAGGAGATTAGGCCACGTTTCATTTGACCATATTTCTAGGCTTAACTCTAAGGAAATGGTGAAGGGTATTCCTTCATTGAACTTTGAAAAGGACCGAGTTGTGACGCATGTCAATTTGGAAACAAACTAAGTCCTCATTCAAATCAATTAAGGATATCATGTCATCACGTCCATTGGAGCTAATCCACATGGATTTATTTGGCCCTACACAAACCAAAAGTTTAAGTGGGAGTAGATTTGCTTATGTTTTAGTAGATGATTTTTCGCGTTTTACTTGGGTTTATTTTCTTGAACACAAAAGTCAAACCTTTTCACATTTTCAAGCCTTTAAGAAAAGAGTTGAAAAGGAAAATGACTCCTCAATAATTAAAATAAGAAGTGATAGAGGAGGTGAGTTCATTAACCTTCCCTTTACCACTTTTTGTGAGGAACATGGAATAAAACATGAACTTTCTTGTCCTAGAACTCCACAACAAAATGGAGTAGTTGAGCGGAAAAATCGTACTTTACAAGAGATGGCTAGGACAATGTTAAATGAATATGGTCTACCACATTATTTGTGGGCCGAGGCGTTC
Source organism: Agave tequilana (assembly GCA_038442645.1). Lineage (NCBI taxonomy): Eukaryota > Viridiplantae > Streptophyta > Magnoliopsida > Asparagales > Asparagaceae > Agave > Agave tequilana. Next base: position 28,404 of record JAVJIF010032181.1, read on the forward strand.
ATACTTCAATTACATTGCAAATCGTGTTTTCCTATGTAAAAATACTACTAAGACTTCTTATGAGATGTATTTTCTAGAGAAACCTATGTTTCTTATTTCAAAGTGTTTGGTTGCAAATGTTTTGTTTTAAATACAAATATAATTTGGGAAATTTTGATGCTAGATAATATGAGGCTATTTTTGTAGGTTACTCAAATACTAGTAAGGCTTATAGAGTCTTCAATAGGTCAACTTTGACTATTGAGGAATCTATTCATGTTAATTTGAGAATCTAACAAGTTTGTTAGAATTGTGTAGAAATTGATGCTTTAGATGAAGGGTTGGAGAAAGTGACCTTGGAGGATGCTTCTACCATGGGAGACAAGCCAAGGATGGTGATGGAAGTGAAGCCAAAGTGGAAGAGGCTCAAGGAAATGAACATCAAGCAAATGAAGAGGAGCCCTCTCAACCACTACCAAGGATTGGAGATTCAATCCTCATCATCCCAAGGACCTCGTCATAGGTGAAGTATCAAAAGGGGTAACCACTCGCTCTAAAATTCAAGATTATTGTGGCCACTTTGCATTTATTTCACACATTGAACCCAAAAATGTGCTCGAAGCCGAGGCCGATTCATATTGGTTGCTAGCAATGCAAGAGGAGCTCAATCAATTTGAGCGCAACCAAGTTTGGCACCTTGTTCCTAGGCCCCACGATAGACCAACAATTGGTACTAAGTGGATCTTTAAGAACAAGTTGGATGAATCGGGTAATGTAGTTAGAAACAAGGCTAGGTTAGTTGCCCAAGGTTACACTCAAATCGAGGGAATCGATTTTGAAGAAACCTCTGCACCCGTAGCACGGCTCGAAGCCAACGGATGACCTTAGCATATGCCTCATTTAAAGATTTTAAGTTATTTCAAATGGATGTAAAGAGTGCTTTTCTTAATGTTATATTGATGAGGAGGTGTATGTTGAACAACCCCCCCGGGTTTTTGATCCTACACACCCTAATTATGTTTATAATTAGATAAAGCACTATATGGTTTGAAACAAGCCCCTAGGGCTTGGTATGAAAGATTGTCTTCATTTTTGCTTTCAAATGATTTTAAGAAAGGAAAAGTTGATAAACATTATTTACCAAACATATAGATCAAGATATCCTCATAGTTCAAATTTATGTTGATGACATTATTTTTGGATCTACTAATGTTTCACTTTGCAAGAATTTTGAGTCATGCATGAAAAGGAATTCGAGATGTCTATGATGGGGGAGCTCAACTTCTTCCTTGGACTTCAAATCAAGCAACGTAGTGATGGGACATTCATCAACCAAGCCAAGTACACCAAAGAACTCATCAAGAGGTTCGGGCTTGAAGGATCCAAAGTAGCAAAGACTCCCATGGCAACCACTACGAAACTTGACAAGGACGAACAAGGTAAGAAGTAGACATCAAATTATTTCGTAGCATGATTGGTAGTTTACTCTATCTCACGGCTAGTAGGCCGGATATAATGTTTTCCGTATGTTTATGTGCACGTTTTCAATCATGTCCTAGAAATCACACTTAATAGCGGTAAAACGCATAATTAGTATCTTAGGGGCACAATTGATTTAGGTTTGTGGTATCCGAAAACTAACCAATTTACCATGACTAGTTATTCGGATGCCGACTATGCCGGTTGTAGGGTAGATAGGAAGAGCACAAGTGGCACTTGCCAATTCTTGGGCAATTGTCTTGTGTCTTGGTCTTCCAAGAAGCAAATAGTGTAGCCCTTTCAACCGCCGAGGCGGAGTATGTAGCAGCCGGAGCTTGTTGTGCACAAGTACTCTGGATGAAACATACTCTTCTCGATTTTGATTTACATTTTGATCATGTTAAGATTTATTGTGATAATACTAGTGCTATTCACATGACCAAAAATGCTAATCAACATAGTAAAACCAAACATATAGACATTAGATATCATTTTCTTAGAGATCACTTTGAAAAAGGTGACATTGATATCGATTTTGTTTCCACAGATTTTCAACTTGCAGATATTTTCACAAAACTTTAGATTATGCAAGATTTTCATTTATTTGTGTGAATTGAATGTATGTAAGATTGATACTTAAATATCTTAGTTTGTTTGTTTTGGTTTCTAATATGTTTGTTTTGTTTTGTCTTAAATTTTTTTTTTACCCTTTTTGATGTATGACAAAAAGGGGAGAAAATATATGGGAAAATAATATGTTGTTTGTTTTAAATTTTGTTATTCCTTATGATAGTTTATTTTGGTGATGATATTTTTCAATGCTTTATGTATGCTTACATAGTTGTTCATATTCATGTTAAATACATAGCATTGTTTAAGGGGGAGCTTTCAAGCTCTTTCCTCCTTTATTTGTTTAATAACTCATATGTTTTGTCATCATCAAAGGGGGAGATTGTTGCCCAAGGTTACAATCAACCCATGTTTAGTGTATTTTGATGATTACAAAACATATTATTTTATTTGTACTAATATAAATTGTTGTTTAGTGTGTTTCAGGTTTATATATTAAAGAGATGAATTCTTCCCTAAAGGAAGGTACATTGGACTCAAGACAAGTCAAATTGGGCTCAAAGTACAATATTGAAGATCAAGTGAAGATAGCCCATCTTGAAGTCTTGAAGACCTAGAAGTTTGTAAGTTTAGTTTGTTAAAGATTGAATATGTGAAATTTGGCTCTAGGATTTGCACACACATTTGTTTTGAATGTTTCTATGTTTTTGAAAATGTTTATTTCTAAGTTTATGCCTGGTTTATACATACATGTACTCAAAGCTTTATATCTTCAAAACGTATTTAAAACATGTATATAAACAAAGTTCAGCATAACACTTAGTTCCAGAGTTTTTAAAAGATTTTTTACAAATTTTTCTAACTCAAAATCTGCCCAGAAAAAGACTATTTCAGGCAGACCGGTCGACCGGCAGTCGACCGGCTGCTGTGTCCGGACATGCACAGGTTGTGCATGTCTGTCGGTCGACCGGACCAACAGACCGGTCGACCGAAAATAGATGTTTGCTCTCTGTATCTTTTCGGTCGACTGGGTCGGTCGACCGATAGAAGAAACTGTGTTTCCTAATTGAGATCGGTCGACTGGCAGTCGACCGGAGCCCCAACGGCTCTTTTGCCAGCAGGGACCCGGTCGACCGGCAGTCGACCGGTAGGCCTGCAACAAGCCATAACGGCTCTTTCTTCTTTTGGAATTTCTGAAAACTGTTTTTGGTTTTCTCTTTTACAGAGTTTTTAGGAGTTGTTGGGACTCTTTTTCTGATCAAATTAGCTGGAAAATTAGAGTTTTTAACCTATTCTCTCCCTATAAATAGTGGGGAATAGGCCTTAGTTATTCACAAGAAAATACAAGTTTTCATTGTTTTCAAGTGAAGAGAAAAATAGTTTAAAGCTTTCATTTCCATTCTTTCAATTGGTTTTTTCAGTTGTTGTTTGATCTCTAATATCACTCTACAACTGAAGCTTTTCTCACCACACTTCATAGAGCCAAAATTTCATATTCTTTCTATAGGTGAAGTTGTAAAAGAGTGAGAGTGTTTGTAAAAGAGTGTTGTGTCTAGTTAAAGATCACTATTTGTAATCCTTGTTCTTGTGGAGACAAGCTCCTCGGTGGAGTTTCTTTGTAAGGTGAAGCTACGGGTTTGAGGTCTTTGGAGGCCTAACTTGTACGGGATCCTAAGGGGATAGTGGAAACCCTTCACGGAGGTGAAGGCGGGGACTAGAGCAACGGGCTCGAACCTCGAAACAAATCATCCTTGTTTGCGATTGCCTTTGCGTTCTTCTTGCTTTCAATTTCTCTTGTTTTATATTGCCTTGAATTATTTGCTTGAGTAACTAACCCTCTACTTGTGGAATCTTGTGTTGCTATACTTGTTGTGTTACATTGTGAGCCTTTCATTTTCATCATCATACTTGCATTGATCAATCACACCTCAATACAACACGTGTGCATGCGCACACCTCTAACCCATTTAAGGGGAATTGGGAGGAAGGAGTTCAGAACCTCGCAAGGGGTATTCGGCTCTTAGTCGTGTTTTTGAGAGATTGTTGATCATCACTCATTCATAAGTTTAAAAAGATCATTAGATTAGCAATTACACCTATTCACCCCCCCTCTAGGTGTATTTCAATGGTTAGACTCAATCCCTTTATATCGGTCATAGTCCAACCAATAGTTTCCCTATGCTTTCTAAGAATTGCTTTAAGATCTTTTTCTTGCCCGTCATTTAAATGGGAGACAATAATGATAGGAAAGGTCTCTTTTTCGCCTAGATAGATGTACTTGAGATGCGCATGTAAGGCTTTCAATTCTAAGAAAGGGGAAGGCTCACTGGAAGGATGAGTCAAATTTGTTGGCTCTACATTTGGTGAGTAGGGTTCGAGGCCCAATTCACTTCACAGCAGACTCGATAACCTGATCAAGATTAAGTCGTCAGACTCTAACTCGAAGTCACAATCAGTTCCTAGTTTTAATTCTTCTCTATGTTCACTAGTCAATGTTCTCAATGAGGTTGACTTCAAATGTTTGATCCTCAACATTACGGGGTTACTTTCCTAGGTTGAACATTGACTTCTCTAGTCATGTCCCCAAAGGTTAAACCTCATGGACCCATTCCTACAATTGATAATGGCATTGGTAGTAGCAAGGAATGATTGCCCTAAGATAACATGATTTTGAGCCCTAGGATTGGACACATGTTGTGTCTCTAGAACTATGAAATCAACGGGGTAGATAAACTCCTTGACCCAGATAAGGACATCATTAATTTTTCCTTTGAAAACTTTTACTGAACGGTTACCCAGTTAGATAGTGACTCGAGTTGGACTAAGATCGCCCAACCCGAGTTGTTAATAACTGAGAATGGGGCAAGTTGATACTTGCCCCCAAGTTAAGAAGTGCACGACTACTCTCGGCTTGTCGTATAGTGCAGGCAATGGTGGGACAACCTAGATCCTTGTACTTGATAGGGATCATACCCGACAGTAGCTCACTAATGTTAGTGGCTAAGAAGACTTTCTTGGGTACATTAGTCTTTCTCTTCTTGGTGCACATGTTTTTAAGAAATTTTGCATAGGATTGAACTTGTTGGATGGCATCAAGAAGTGGCACATTTATCTTCACTTGGTTGAAGATCTCAATTATCTTATCCATTTGTTGATTCTTCTTGTTATTCTTCAGCCTATTAGGAAATGATACTATAGGCTTGTGCACCTGACTGGTTCACTTATCCGTTTCAGATTCGTTAGATTTGGAAGGATTGGGACTAGATGAGGTGGATACTTGAGTGTGGTTGTGCTGAATGGAATTTGATGGTGTTGATACTTGATTATCAACTTTCTTTCCTGACCTCAATGTATGAACGTCATTGCATTGATTCAATGACTTCTTTTTAGCCAAATGAGCATGTTGAGAATTCTTAGGATTCATTACTGGCTGACTGGACAAGGTACCCTTTTTTCTCTCATTCTGTAGATAGGCTAATTGGCTCATTTGAACCTCTAGCCTCTAAATTATTTGCATGAGGGAATCTTAATTCTTCATGTACCTTTTCATGTTTCTCTCAAAATCAGTCATTCTCCTTTCTAGTTGAGGATTTTGGAAGGAAGATTGTGGAGCTTGGTTGGGAAAGTTTTGTTGATAATTTGAAAAATTGGGCGGATGGTTGGGAGAATTATGATGGTAATTAGAAAAGTTAGGTTGATGATTGAAAGAATTATGGGAATGATGAAAGTGACTTGAATAGTTTGACCGTGAGTGGTCATTGTTGTTTTGGCTCCATGAGAAATTCGGGTGATTTCTCCAGCCAGAATTGTACGTTGGTGCATAAGAATTATTGTTGGGCCTTGAAAAGACCGCATTCATTGATTCCGAAAAGTATTGTTGAGCTTGAAACTCAGGACACTCTTCAAACACATGATTCATGGCTTGACAATAAGTACAACCCGGAGTTGGAAATTGTTTTGGGCTGACTTGATTGACTGGACTTGGTTTCTTAGTTTCTAAAGCTTTCAATCTTCTCGCTAGGTTTGCAATTCTAGCCTCGACAGCTATGGATGATTCAATAGAATGGAGATATCCTTTTGAAGAGATGGAGTTTGAATTTCTAGAGTTTTTAATAGTTAGTTCCCATTGGATGGTCTTTTCAGCTAGATCCACATATAAATCCCATCCTTCATTCCTATCCTTCTGCAAGAATCCCCTTGGCACATGATTTCTAAGAGGGTCTTAGTTTAGTAGTCTAAACCATCATAAAGAATTTGGCATTGTCACCATTTCTCTATTCCATGATGAGGACGCTAGACAAGGTCTTTGAAGCATTCAAAGTATCTCCAAAAGGTTCCTAAGTTCTTGCTTGAACTGCATGATGTTCTTCCTAATGAGAGCGGTCTTAAGAATTGGATAGAGTTCTTCAAGAAGACCTTGATGAAACTATCTCAGGATATGATAGAGCCGGCCGCTAAGCTATAAATCTATTTCTTGGCTAAGTCCTTAAAAGCAAATGGGACAAATCTCAACCTAATAGCATCATCTACATGGTGTGGGATTTTTATCATTAAGCATACTTCCTCAAACTCTCTTATGAAGAAGTAAACATCTTCAGACTCTAAGCCATGAAATTTGGGGAGTGTGTTGATGAACTGAGGCTTAAGCTCTAAATTGTGTTCACCAACCGATGGAAGTTGGATGCAAGATGGAAGTGTAGATATAATGGGATAGAACCTATCCTGCAAAGATGTCGGTTGAGCCATAACCAGCTCTGGTCTTGATTCAAACTTGGGCGGTGATGTGTTTATAGTTAAGCTAGATGAATTATGGTCTCTTGACCACACTTGCATACACAAACACTATCACAAACTAGTTCACCAATAGTCAACAAGAAAAGATAACCAGCCTGGACTATGGTAACCTTGACCTAGACAACTCCTAACTTGTTGATTGTCTATATGAGGTATAATGCAAATTTTGACCACAAGCTAATCAGCTAGGTCAGGGGGAGATTGGTGGGAGGCATCCGCGCAAAAGCGACGGCCTAATTAAGCCAAACCACCAGCCTTTGGGGTTTCACCCTTCAATCACTGTCCTTAGACACTGATTTGGCAGGAGTCAAATTCTAATACCTTCCCCTTTAGGATAATCTCCTAATGAGTTCGAGATGTCTCTAAGGCCAACTTCTATCAGATATTAAATTAGGCTTAGGCTGTGTGTGCTTGAATATAGTTTGTGGGCTAAGGAAGGGTAATGACTTTCCCACCTATCTTATTTTGGGTGTTGCCCTTAAGATTGATTGTACAAAGTGTGCAAGATATAGAAAAGTAACATTCACAAGCTAATATCACCCAAGAATGTTTCATAAAATATATGCTATGCATACGTACCTTGTCTCCAGTTATCTTAAACAGTAATTGTAAAAGAAATGTATTTAGATAAATGCTTATAATGCAAGTCTAAACGTTTTTTAAGCAATTGGCAATCAATCAGATTACTGTTGGATTTAAAATAGGGAGTGTGAATATCAGATATATCAGAAATAATACACAAAAACTGTATTTTTGCAAAACGATATGTTTTGCAAAAAGAGTTTTTAGTAGTCCCAAAAATTTCAAGTTTTTGCCTGCAATTTCTTGAAATTCTGTTTCCTACTTTCTAGAGTAGGAGCACAGAATAGCAAGTCTTATCCTGCAAGGCTTGAGAGCTAAATCTAATTCCTTGATAACCCTAAAACAAGATACCAAACTTTTTAGAAAACAATTACACTATTCTCTCCCCGGCAATGGCGCCAAAATTTGATCGAGACTTTACCTGCACACAAGAATACAAAATTTCAGAACTTAAGAATAAAGAGTGCAAGGTGCTCAATACTACCGCTATAGCAAGTGGCTATACGGATCGTGATCCACAAGGAGCGACTAGCGATGGAAGCTTTTTAGTAAGTTCTCTTTTAGGTTACAATCAATGGTTAAAGATCTTCTTTTAGTTCTTTAAAAGAAAAGAAAAATGGAGTAACAGTTAAGTTAAAAAGAAAGTGGTAGATTGAGAAGGTGGAGAAAATAGAAAATAAATATATATAAAAAAATTGAAAAGAGTGATAAAAGAGTTGGGAGATTGTGGTGTTGGTGATCTAAACTAAAAGTTAAAAGAAAAGAAAGAAAATTAAACCTAAAAATTACTTACCTCTTCGGCATCTGCTTACCTTTGACCCGTATCAATGATGTACCTTTGTTTGAAGGCGAGTGAAGTATGACAAATAGGATCTTCCCCATTTCCGATTTAAACTATGAAATTAAGGGGTAAGCTACACTATCATATAAATGGATATCTATCATCATAAGCCATCAATGACACTTGCAAGGGCAAGGCAACTTTGAGGCTATCAGAGTCATTTGGATTCACAAACACAGAAGAGGGAAGCAAACAAAAACAAGAATAGAAAAGAAAAGAAAACTTCGATTCGATTCAAATAACAATGAAAGAAAAGATTACTTACACCGGTGTCACCCTCAGTACAAGCTTATTCTCATTCCTCTATGAAAATCTCCTCTCCTCTCAGTTACATAAAGAAAATAAAAATTACATAAAAGAAAACTAAATACCTAAGTTACAAACTACAGAATAGCCTAAATTTTACTCTCTTCTTGATCCTCTCTCTGCCTCTGATGTGTGGAGTAATTTATAACATAGAAATGGATAAGGAAATGAGTTAAAAGATAGGGAGAGCTGGCTATTTTTGAATTTGAATCCTCCCCTTATCTCCAAACTTGATTTGATGTGGATATTCAGTTCTAATCTGAAGCTTGTTGGCTTGTTGATTGCTGAATATAACTTATCACATAATAGAATTAGAAATAGTGATCTATTTAAGAGTTGTAGCCCTTTAAGTCTTATTTCTGGATCATCTTAATTCATTAGATTTGAGTTTCAGTAGCGAAAGTTATGATTCAAATACTAAAATGTATCCAGTCAGAATCTGAGTCAAAATTACTTCATCTCATCCGTTGATCTTCTCTCTATCCATTTATCCCTTTAGATTTTGAATTTGGACTCTGTATTTGACGTTATCCCCAGTTGATCTTTAGTTAATCAAAATGATTTATAGAAATTCAAATTTTACTTGTTTTCATTTGGTGTTATCTTTCTTATTTGCTCTGATCTTCAGCTGAACATTTGCCCCAATCCTTAATTTGTTCTAATTAGATCTAGGATCATCCTGAGCTAAGCAAATAGATCCAGTTAATCTGATTTTAACTGGTATTTATTTTGTTTAATCCTCTTCCTCTTCATGATTATCTTCTACAAAATAGACATTTAAGATAAAAAATTAGCAGATTTATTACACGATAAATGTAAGAGTGTAATGAAAAGAATACAAAATATGTGTATGATCACTAAACCTTGGTCCAATAATGAAATGTGGTTTTGAGGAATGGATGATTTGGGCTCAACAACTAAGGCAATGGGAACCTATACAAATTCGGGAAAAAAACTCAAATCAATTTAGATTCGAGAGTTGGAGTTGTTGGCCCAGAGGCTTTTCACCTTAGTTTTGATGATGACTAACTTATGAAGGTTAGTTTACTAATGATCTTATGTTTAATAAGTTTTAGATATTAATTAAAATCTTAGTAGGTGATTAGCTTCAACAGAGGATTCAAAGCCAGTTTTGGAGCTAACATATGATGATTCAAGAGCTCGCACGTCAAGATCGCATCTAATACTCAAGTTGGAGTGAAGCTCATTTGGATCAAGTTTGGATCGAGCCGTCTTAAAGAAGAAGTTCTACAAGAAGACCTTGGTCTAGGTTTATTTTTAATTTTGTTTAGATCTTGTGTAAAGATAGACTGGTTTTGATATGCTCAAGTTCACACACACACACACTCACACAGTTCAAAAGTTTATTGGTTTCAGTTTAACCGTTTTAGATTTTCAAGAACATATCTTTCATTTTCATGAATAGATAGAATCAAAATAAGTTTACATGATTTTATGTATGTTGAATTTTTTCATATACATTGATGATTCATAATGTCTAAAAACTTATTTAGATGTATATCTAGTTCATGGTTTCAAGTTTTGTCTTTAACAAAACTTAGTTTTGGATTTTTTGTCAAAAATATAGATTTATCATTTACCATGTGTATTGAATTTTATCCATACACAATATACTTCAAAAGTGTTTCTATATCATATTTTTGTATTTATACAAGTTTGAGAGAAATTGTTCTTTATTTCAAAGTTTGGTTTATGAAAAATATGATTTCCGAATTAAAGCAAAATTTCTATATCACAAAAATAGGTCAAATTGTTTGAAATATGTGTTGAATTTTAATCACACATATTTGTTCTTCAAATATTTATAAGAACATATTTTTGTAAAATTTATGTGATTTTTGGGATTTTATAGGATATTAAAAGACTAAGTGTTTTTAACCTATAATCCCAGCCTGAGCCCACTGGCGGTCGACCAACCAGTCGACTGATGTGTACAGAGACGTGTGTACTGCCTTGGCCTAGGGCTGGTCGACCGATCCAGAGAGCTTGCTCTCTGGATCTTGCCCCGGTCAACCGGTCGGTCGACCGAGCCAGAGAGTTCACTCTCTGGTTTTGGCCTTGGTCGACAGGGCGGTCGACTGGTAACCATAACGGTCAGAAATCTGACTGTTGGCCCGTCGATCGGGCGGTCGACCGATAGGTAATTTCTGACCTGTTCTGCACCCCAACGGCTATATTTTTAGACCCCTATAAATTGGTCTTTGAGGCCAGTTTTCACCAGGTTTTTCAAGAGAAATTTTCCTACTTCTCCCAAGTTTTCAGCAAGTTTTAAAAACAAGTTTGAGTGTCAAAAATATCTATCTTTATTTGTTTCAAAGTTTTAAAAAATCAAAAGAAAATAAGTTTTAGATTCTAGTTCTTGTCCAAAATTTCTATATCTTATTTAGAGTTTTTCCAAGTGTTTTCTTTCCCAAAACACTTTGTTTTCTGATACTTGAGCTATCAATTCTATAACTATCTATAGGATCTTGTTTTCGTGAGAAAAATTATTTGTGATCCTTTGAGATCACCAAGAGAGATTGTTTGTGATCTTTCTGATCGCTAAGTGTATTTCTTTTCCTTTGCTTTGTGCTAGGCTTTGTGCCTTCCTCTTGTGTAGAGGAGAAAGAGAGAGGATTTGTGTACTGTCTGTTATAAATTGTGATTCCAGTGGAGGTCCCTTTGTGGAAGGTCCTGTGTGGACGTAGTGGAAATCTTTTTTGTGAAGGCGGGGACGCATAGCAGTGGCTCGAATCTCGAAATATATCTTTATGTTTGCGTTTGATTCACTATCTTTCAACTCTCTCTCTTTCTCTTATATCTTGCATTGCTTTACATTATTCATATTCATATGCTAGATACAGTTTGTATGTGCCCACACTTGTGTTCAACCAAGAGAGCTTATTAAAGCACCTCAACTCTTAGTGTAGAAAAATCTAGAGGAGTAGTTTCAGAGCCCTTCAAGGGGAATTCAGACTCACTCTTGTTTACAAGTAGTATGTTTGTAAATTATGTTTTTAAATTCTGCATCATTTGAATTAGATTAGCTTGTACATCTATTCACTCCCCTCTAGGTGTACTTTCAATTGGTATCAGAGCTTCTGCTCCTGATATTCGGTTTAACCACCTAAGAGTGTAATCTTGGATAGTTAATCTAGATTTGCATTGCACACATATAGTATACACTCATGGACTATCTTGCCCCTCTCATGTATGATATTTTCAACATTGACATGTGAAAATTTAAGATGAGTGCTTATTTAAAAGCCTTAGGATTTCATATCTATCTTGCCACTACCAAGAAATCTTATATTGGTAATGAAAAATACTTAGGGGTTAATGCACAAGTCTTAGAAGCAGTAAAGTATACACTTAGCAAAGAATATTTATCCATTATTTCTGATTGTGATTCTATTTTTGCAGTGTGGAACACATTGACCTCTCCCAAGCAACAAACGACGAATAATGTGGAGAGAAGAGCCATTGTAGATGAGTCCGACCAAGCTTGCTTCATGGTCGAAGGAATTGACTCCCTTGAGGTACACTTGGAAATTCATCTAGATGATAGTGCTAGCTCTTCTAATGATGATCATGATAGTATGGATGTCCAAGCCTTAAATGAAGAGCTTTCCTTATTTTGTGAAAACTTGCTAGGAAAATATAAACTTTTCAAAAAGAAAAGTTTTGATTTAAAAGAAGAAATAAAATTTGTTTTCTAAACTTGACAAGGTTTTGCAAGAGAGGGTTGAGATTTCAAGTGAAAGAGATTCTTTAAAAACCCAACTTGACCTTGCCTTAAAAGAAAATAAATTTTTGAAAAATAAATATGATTTTGATATTGTTTTGAAGAAAAATAAGGTTTTGTCTTCAAAACTAGATTTTGTCTTAAAAGAAAATTATTCTTTGAAAAACTAAATTGTTTTAATTTTAAAAGATTAGATTTAGTTTCAAAAGGAAATATTTCTTTGAAAAATAATTTTTCTTCTCATGTTTATCATATTTATATTGCTCCATCTACTAGCGATAAACATGTTGCATGCTCCAGTTCTTCTTCAATTATTGAAAAATGATATCTAAAATTTGAAGAAGAGTATAGATTGTTTGGGCTCCATTTTGAGCTATTGTGCCATGAACCACAAGAGATTAGAATCCATGTTCATGAGAAACGTGCCCCATATATTCATGCACACAAAACACGACATACACATGCTCATCATGCTCACATACATGATTTGTATGCTAATGTGTACACTTGTACACATTGTAAACATACGTGTTGCAAAATTTTTTTTTGATAGAATAAATGTTTCAAATTTTACAAATAAGTTTGTTTGGGTTAGGAAAGGTGCTAGCCCCTATGAACCCAAAAAGATATGGGTATCAAAATTCATCCCTATTTTATCTGTTGTAGGTGTGGGCTCTCACACTACGTGAGAGTGTTGGTGCATTGATGGTGGATGCGATCCAATCTAAAAGATCATATTTATGGATGCATCACTTTTAAGGATGTTTAGTGAGAGGACCACCATGCAATTGAGACATAGAGATTAGTTCACTCAGTTTGGTAACTATCTCTTACTCCCATTTATGTTTACATGCTTTTGTATTGATCTTTTTTAGCATGTCATGTTTTCATGTTCATTATGTTAAATGCAATACTTATTAGACATGTGATATACATAGATAGTCTTTGAAATACAACTATATTTATATGAACTTTTATTTTTGTGTTCTCACTATAGTTTAACTACAATGTATATCCTAATTCTAAAACACGTGCATTTTGTTGGCCCAGAGGCTTTCCACTCTAGTTTTGATGGATGATTAACTCATATAGTTATGTGTACTAATAATCTTGTGATTTTAGTTTCAGATCATTAACCAAGATATTAGTTAGTGATTAACTTCAACAAGGAGTTTGCAAGATTTCACATGGTGATTCAAGAGCCCGAGCATCAAGATCATATATTGCACTCGTTGGAGTCAAGCTCAGTGAATCACGAAGTTTTGAATCGAGTCGGCTTGGAGACGGCGCTTTACAAGAAGACATCGGTACCTAGTTTAGTTTTGTGTTTAGATCCATTTGTAAAGATTAGAATAATATGATATGCTCAAGTTCACAACACACACGTTTTATGTTTGGATATTGGTTTTCGATTTTTGGTTTAACCGATCTTAGTTTTCATGAATAGATAGATTCAAAATAAGTTTACATGGTTTAATGTATGTTAGATTTGTTCTATATACATGCATACTTCAACTACTTAGAAACTTATTTTGATACACCTATTCATGTGTTTTAGGTTTTGTGTTTTAACAAAACATATTTTTGAAAATAAAGACAAAAACATGGATATATAAATGTTTCATGTATATTGGACTTATGTCCATATGCAACTTGCTTCAAAGTGTTTAAATATCATGTTTTTGTATTTGGATGAGTTTTGGACAAAACGTATTTTCAATTCAAAAATCTAAGTTTTAGAAAATACGGTTTTTGGTTTTCGGCAAAATTTGTAAGACACAAAAATAGTTCATTATGTTTGAAATTTGTGTTAAAATTTTTAACACAAGTTTATATTTCAATGTAAAATGATAAAACTATTTTTGTGTATTTTTAGAGATTTTATGAGAATTTTTAGAATTAAAAATAACAAGTTTTAATGTCCTAGAATTGCCTCTGCCAGGCTAGGTCGGTCGACCGGACGGTCTCGACCGGACGGTCGACCGGACCAGGAGCCGGTCGACCGTAGCGGTCGACCGACGTGCACAACAACGTGCACATGGCCAACCCCTTAAGCCGGTCGACCGCACGGTCGACCGACTAAGAGCAACCCACTCTCGGGTTGCTCCGGGTCGACCGGGCGGTCGACCGGACAGAGAGACGTTGCTCTTTGTTTCTGGGGCCGGTCGACCGGGCGATCGACCGGTAGCTGCCAACGGTCAAAAATTGACCGTTGGCCGGTCGACCGGTAGGCCAATTCTGGCAGTTTAAGCTACCAACGGCTATAATTTTCAATAGGCTATAAATACCCCATTAGTGGCCAGTTTTCTTCAAGATTTCATGAGCTAATTTTTCCTGACTCTCTATTGTTTTCTCAGCAATCAAAAGAAGTTTTTGGGCTTTAAATTGCACAATCTATTTGGTGTTTTTCTAGGGTTTGGAAAATCAAAGAAAAGGATTTTTGGGAAAAGTGTTTTGATTCTACTTCTTCATCTTGGTTTCTAGATTTTCCCAAGGATTTTTCTTTGACTATTTGATTTCCATTCCTTTGGTTTTCTCCACACTTGAGCTACATCTACTATCCTATTCTATAGGATCCTTTTGTTTGTGGGAAAAGAAATTATTTGTGGTTGTTAGACCACCAAGTTGTAAACCCTATATTTGCTTAGCTTTGTGCCTTTCTCTCATTGTGTTGAGGAGGTTGTGCAAGTGGGTTGTATCCCTCAAGTTGTGAGGTGATCCTTGTGTAGCTTTGTGCTTATCCCTCAAGTTGTGAGGTGATTGTTTGTTGGCTTGGTGCTTTGCCTCTAGTGAGAGGTTGTGGTTATAAAGAGAGGAGTTGGGTACTCCTAGTTATTGTATTGCCCCAAATCCTCGGTGGAGGTTCCCTGTGTGGGAGTCCTTTGTGGACAAGCTAGTGGATTCGAAATCCTTCTGGGTGAAGGCGGGGATGTAGAGCTGGGTGCTCGAACCTCGAAACAAATCTTGTTGTTTGCGCTTGATCCATTGACTCTTACTCTCTCTCTATTGTGCCTTGCATCATATCATTATTATCATTCATATTTATATGCTTGGCTTGGTTGTGTGTGCATCACTTGTTAGTTGTAATTGCAATTAAGTTTTAAATTCCGCATTAAGTTCACTAGATTAGCATTATCACCTATTCACCCCCCCTCTAGGTGATTTCAATTGGTATCAGAGCCTACGCTCCTGATATTTAGGTTTAACCACCTAGGAGTGAGATCTTGGTTTGCTAATCTTCATCTTCATTTGCATTTATATTTGCACACATTTAGTTTGCACTCATGGATAGCCCTCCTATGTTTGATGTTTCTAGACGTGATATTTGGATGGCCAAGATGAGTTGTCATTTGAAAACCCTAGGACATAAAGTTTATCAAGCCACTACTAAAGAATCCTACCCAAATGATAGCAAGCATAAAAAGGCAAATGCATTAGCCCTTAAGACACTTAGAGCATCTCTTGATAAAGATCTATTACATGTATTTGCTCACTATGATTCGGCTTTTGCAGTTTGGAGCATCTTGACTTCTCCCGAGCTACCAAAGATTATCAGCAAGATGAGGAGATCTAGGAGAGACAAGTCCGACGAGCATCGCCTCATGGTCCAAGGGAAAGACTCCCTTGAGGTACAATCAGAATTTCAACTAGATGATAGCTCTAGTTCCTATTGCTATGGGTGTTTAGAAGTACAAACTTTAAATGTAGAACTTGCCACAAAGCTTGAAAAATTGAAAAAACATGATTGTTTGAAAAAGAAAAATTTTGAACTAAAAGAAGAATTTAAGGATTTATGTTCAAATTTTGAATTGACTTTGCAAGAGAAGGAAGAGATTGCTAGTGAACTTGACTCACTTAAATCTCAATTAGAACTTGCCCTAAAGGAAAATGAATTTTTGAAAAGCTAAAATGATTGTGATGATGTTTTAAAAAATAATGAAGCTTTATGTTCAATATTAGATGTTATTTTAAAAGATAACAATTCTTTGAAAAATGAAATTGACTTTATTTCAAAAGAATTAGATTTAGTTTTAAATAAAAATAAATCTTTAAAAAATGATATAGATACTCATGTTTGCCATGCTAGTGTAGCTTCTTCTTCTAGTACACCTATTGCATGCTCCACTTTATCTTCAAGTATTGAAAATGATATAAATGTTTTGAAGAAAAGTGTTGATTGTTTGGGCTCCACTTTGAGCCATTGTGCCATGAACTATACACGCTTGGAATCCTTGGTTCGAAAGAAACAAGTTCCATTATTGCATGCACACCATACACGGCATACACATGCTCCTCACGGACACAATCTTAACACTATGTATGCTCATGTGTACACTTGTACACATTGTGGTCGTAAGGGCCACCTTGCTAGATTTTGCTATGATAGAATATATGATGAAAATTTAGCAAATAATTTTGATTGGGTTAGGAAAGGTACTAACCCCTATGGACCCAAAGAAAATGGGTACCAAAGACCACCCCTATGGTATTTGATGTAGGTGTGGGCTCTCGCATCACGTGAGAGTGGCGGTACCTTAAAGTGGATGCATTCCGTGCTTAAAGAAAACAATTTGGATGCATCACTTTCAAGGGGGATTTTGGTGGAGAGGACCACCATTGGTTTGGAGAACTAGAGAGGTGCCCTCATCAGTTTTGGTATCAATCTCTAACTCCCGTTTATATTTGTATGCTTTTCATGTTCATCGTTTTATAGCATGTTATGTTTTATTGTTCATTATGCTTATGCCATATTCATTAGATTAGTGATATACATGTTTAGTTATTTGAGACACCCATGTTTCATATGGATCTATATCTATGTGTTCTCACTTTGTTTTTAACTAATATGTATGCTCTAGATCTAATGTACATGCATATACATAGTGATCATATGGATGTTTATGATGTTTTATTTTGATGCTTCATGTTTTGATTAGTATGTTGCATGCCATGATTATTAGATCTTTGCATGTATAGCTTTTGAGATCACCCATGTTTATATGGATCATTCTTTTTGTATTCTCACCATTGTTTAGCTATTATGTATTTCATAATTCTAATAGCATAAGGATTTACATAATGATCGTTTTTATGTTTACCATGATGATTTATGTCCCATTTTATGCTTCATGACTTGATTACATGTTTAGGTATTAGTTTTCATTAAAACTAGGATTTATACTTGTACATAGAATGGGTCACAAATAAATCTTTATATGTTTGTGCTTGAATGCCTATTTGTACCCATTAGATGTGCTTGTATAGTCTAGTTTTGATGATTCATACATTTTAAACTTGTATTTCCCATTTTGGATATGTTTTTATGATCATGTGTTTTAACTTCATGTATATGTCTATCCTGTCCAAACTATTGATTATACATATACATCCTTAAGAGCCACGTGCCTTCATGCATATACTTTTGTGGACTCATTGTGTTTGGATATGTATGTATACTTTAGATTGTATAAGACATACAAATGCCTTGAAGTATAAATTGTGTTTTATTGAAAATTTAGTTTCTCATATTTTCATGTTTAAAGGAATTCAAATTGAGCTTAATTGTATATTTTCTTGATTGTGTGTTTCACATTACACTTGTTCACTCACTTTATTATGTTTTCTCATGATTGTCTTTTCATGAGTATGATATGGGCTTTATGGACTTTGAGTGTTTAGTGCCATGTGATTTATATGTGTTTCATGAAAAATTTTGTTTTATTCCTTGCTTGAAGGATTTCGTACTAGTTTACAAAATTTTCATTTAACTAGTTCGTATTCTTCAATTGGTAGAGTTTTTCAAACATACTATATTTTCAAATCTATTTTTGAAAACCCTACCTTCCACAGGCGGTGGTTGGGAGATCATGCTCATGTATGCTTTATAGTGAAAATCATTTTAAACTTAGCATGAAATGGGAGGATAGGTTATATGAGATATACACTTGATATTATTGTTGTTTCAATTGGTATCATTGGATTCTTTCAATTGGTATCAATATGACTTTTCTTGTATACTCATATATTTTTATGTATGTATGCTTCATTTCAATTGGTATCAATTTCGATTGGTATCAAACTTTTCATACATATATGTGTTTATTTGTGCTTCCTATATTCTTATATTGTCGAGCACAAATTTTGTTTATGCTAAGCTTAAGTTTCAACCTTGTTTCAATTGATTAGTTTTCAATTGGTATTCTTATACAAGCTTCTGCATTATTTTAGTTGGTATTTCATAAAAGGGGAGAAAATCTTATATTTATCTTTCAATTGGTATTTGTATTCCATTCCCTTACTTTATGATAGAAAATAATAATTTCAATTGGTATCTTATGCTTTAAAGAATAATAATTTCAATTGGTATCAAGATTTATGTTTAGAAATTCAAAATTTGTAATGTTTAATTTCAATTGATATCATGATTGTTTATTTACAATTGATATGTTATTTGTTTACTTATTAATTGGTATCAAGATTTTTATTTTTCAATTGGTAATGTTTCACTTTTAATTGGTATCAATATGCACTTAATTGACACATTTTTAATTGGTATCATGTTTGATTTGACCCCTTATTGATATCGTTTTTGTTTTAGACAAAAAGGGGGAGAACATCTTCCTTTATTGATTCTTTGTTTTGAACAAAAAGGGAAGAAGAATATGTTTTCGTTAGTTTTGTTTTATTTTTAACCCCTTTGTTGATGATTGACAAAAAGGGGGAGAAGAATTTGAGTTATATGCATGTCTTTGTATGCATGTTTTATATTTTTATTAAGTTCAATTGATATCAAAAGCATTATTTAAAGAACATGTTTATTTTTGGTATCAAGAGCTTGTAAAAGGTATCATTAGTTTTGTTTTGCAATTGGTATCAAGAGTTTGTTTTGAAAATTTATTTGTTTTATTTAATTGGTATCAAGAGCATGTTTGTGTTTTATGCATGATTGATGCATATATGTTTATGAACATTCATTGCATATATTTGATGTTTATTGCTATGCATGAGTTAAGGAGGAGCTTCTTTGAAGCTTAACTTTAATCCATGCATATATAACTCCATGAGTTTTGTCATCATCAAAAAGGGGAAGATTGTTGGCCCAGAGGCTTTCCACTCTAGTTTTGATGATGATTAACTCATGTAGTTATGTGTACTAATAATCTTGTGATTTTAGTTTCAGATCATTAACCAAGATATTAGTTGGTGATTAGCTTCAACAAGGAGTTTGCAAGCTTTCACATGGTGATTCAAGAGCCCGAGCATCAAGATCATATATTGCACTCGTTGGAGTCAAGCTCGGTGAATCATGAAGTTTTGGATCGAGTCGGCTTGGAGACGGCGCTCTACAAGAAGACATTGGTGCCTAGTTTAGTTTTGTGTTTAGATCCATTTGTAAAGATTAGAATAGTATGATATGCTCAAGTTCACAACACACACGTTTTATGTTTGGGTATTGGTTTTCGGTTTTTGGTTTAACCGATCTTGGTTTTCATGAATAGATAGATTCAAAACAAGTTTACATGGTTTAATGTATATTAGATTTGTTCTATATACATGCATGCTTCAACTACTTAGACAAACTTATTTTGATACACCTATTCATGTATTTTAGGTTTTGTGTTTTAACAAAACATATTTTTGGAAATAAAGACAAAAACATGGATATATATATGTTTCATGTATATTGGACTTATGTCCATATGCAACTTGCTTCAAAGTAATTAAATATCATGTTTTTGTATTTGGATGAGTTTTGGACAAAACGTATTTTCAATTCAAAAATTCAAGTTTTAGAAAATACGGTTTTTGGTTTTCGGCAAAAATTTGTAAGACACAAAAATGGTTCATAATGTTTGAAATTTGTGTTGAAATTTTTAACACAAGTTTATATTTCAATGTAAAATGATAAAACTATTTTTGTGTATTTTTAGAGATTTTATGGGAATTTTTAGAATTAAAAATAACAAGTTGTAATGTCCCAGAATTGCCTCTGCTAGGCTAGGTCGGTCGACCGGACCAGGAGCCGGTCGACCGTAGCGGTCGACCGACGTGCACGACAACGTGCACGCGGGCAGCCCCTTAAGCCGGTCGACCGCACGGTCGACCGACTGAGAGCAACCCACTCTCGGGTTGCTCCCGGTCGACCGGGCGGTCGACCGGTCAGAGAGACGTTGCTCTCTGTTTCTGGGGCCGGTCGACCGGGCGATCGACCGGTAGCTGCCAACGGTCAAAAATCGACCGTTGGCCGGTCGACCGTCCGGTCGACCGGTAGGCCAATTCTTGCAGTTTAAGCTACCAACGGCTATAATTTTCAATAGGCTATAAATAACCCATTAGTGGCCAGTTTTCTTCAAGATTTCATGAGCTAATTTTTCCTGACTCTCTAGTGTTTTCTCAGCAATCAAAAGAAGTTTTTGGGCTTTAAATTGCACAATCTATTTGGTGTTTTTCTAGGGTTTGGAAAATCAAAGAAAAGGGTTTTTGGGAAAAGTGTTTTGATTCAACTTCTTCATCTTGGTTTCTAGATTTTCCCAAGGATTTTTCTTTGACTATTTGATTTCCATTCCTTTAGTTTTCTCCACACTTGAGCTACATCTACTATCCTATTCTATAGGATCCTTTTGTTTTATGGGAAAAGAAATTGTTTGTGGTTGTCAGACCACCAAGTTGTACACCCTATATTTGCTTGGCTTTGTGCCTTTCCCTCATTGTGTTGAGGAGGTTGTGCAAGTGGGTTGTATCCCTCAAGTTGTAAGGTGATCCTTGTGTAACTTTATGCTTATCCCTCAAGTTGTGAGGTGATTGTTTGTTGGCTTGGTGTTTTGCCTCTAGTGAGAGGTTGTGGTTGTAAAGAGAGGAGTTGGGTACTCCTAGTTATTGTATTGCCCCAAATCCTCGGTGGAGGTTCCCTGTGTGGGAGTCCTTTGTGGACAAGCTAGTGGATTCGAAATCTTTCTGGGTGAAGGCGGGGATGTAGAGCTGGGTGCTCGAACCTCGAAACAAATATTGTTGTTTGCGCTTGATCCATTGACTCTTACTCTCTCTCTCTTTTTATTGTGCCTTGCATCATTTCATTATTATCATTCATATTTATATGCTTGGCTTGGTTGTGTGTGCATCACTTATTAGTTGTAATTGCAATTAAGTTTTAAATTCCGCATTAAGTTCACTAGATTAGCATTATCACCTATTCACCCCCCCTCTAGGTGATTTCACATTTAACCTAATGATCATATTTGTTTATGTTTTGCGCTTCATATTTTGATTACTTATTTAGATGTAGTTTTCGTTAAAGCTTGTGTTTATACTTGTATAATTAGTGAACAACACTTGATTATTATATATTTTTACTTTATTTGCTTATGTGTACTCATTAGATGTATTAGTATAAACTAGCTTTGATGATTCTTATATCTTCACTTGTATTCCCTATTTTTGTACATATTTTTCATAAAAATGTGTTTAGCTTCATGTATATGTTAATTTTGTCTAAAATTAATAAAATGCAAGTATATCCTAGAGTCATTTGCCTTCATGCAAATTTCTAGTATGAACTCATTTATGTTTGAAATATGTATGTATACTTTTAGTTTTGATAAAACATACATATACCTTGAAATTTGTTTAGTTTTTGAAGTTTTGAGGATTTCTTATTTTCTATAAAAGAAATTTCATATCAGCTTCAATGCATTATTTTCATGATTTTGTTGATTACATGATTCTTATACTCTATATTTGGTGTTTACTCATGATTTTTGTTTATGAGTCTATATGTGCATTAAGCATCATCCAAAGAGATAGAAGTTAGCTAGGTAAGTCCTTAGCTAGCCATGCAATAGAGACTTAGCTATCCATTACACTAGAAACAAAGCAACTATTCATGATGTAAAGCAATAGAACTAAAGCAAATGAAATAGCAATAGAATGAAAGCAAGAAATTAAAGCAAAGTAAAGTAAAACATAATAGAGATTGTAAAGAGATGAATGGAGCTCTTTTGATTAATCCTTGCCTACAAGAATGTCACTTCCTTGATACAAGCTTTCAAACAGCACTCTCTCTATCACTTTGTCAAAATCTCTAGGAGGAAGAAGATGAAGACTAAAACCTAGGAGAATAACAAAACAAAATACAAGAATTTTCCCTATTTTCTTCTCTCTCTTCTCTGCTCTCTCTCACAGACCCTGGTCCTCTATTTATAGCCATCCACGAGAAGGATCTAGAGCCCTAGTCGTTGGCGCAAAATCCGGGCTCCAACTGCCTCCAAACCGCCGCAGATACGCGGGAAATCCCCAGATTTGGCGGCAAAATCTGGGCCGTTGAGCCCAGATTTTCTGTTGTGATTTGGTTGTTAGGTTGTTATCCACGTGGCCTTCTGGAAGATCCAATTGGCGCGCGGATCTCAACTGAATCCAAATTCAAATCTTGGGCTCTTTTGGGCTTATGGATTTAATCTCTTTAATTATTGCTAATTAAAGTGATTAATGGACTTTTTCTCTTTTAAGTTGTGGACCTGTAAAAATAGAGAGAAAAGGGGTTAAAAATCACATTTTATTTACAATATTCGTGGTATGGAAGTGGTAAAATATGCAAATATGTATAATAATCACTCACTATCATTTTTCAATGATGATATCACTTTTTTAAAATCATCTTTTTGAGAATTTATAGAAGAAATTTGAGAAACATAACATGAATTTTCTATGAAAAGTTTTTCATTTTCCTTTGACAAAACTTTATTCTTTATCTTTTCATTCTTAAGATCATTGTATAATTCATGAAATGCATCTAAGAGTTCAGTATATTGTACCTCATCTTCTTCTTGAGCCATGAAACAAATGTTGGCATGTTCAGTGGCTCTTCTTCATCAGAGGAAGAGGAATCACTATTTTTCCATGATGCTTGATAATCTTTCATCTTTTTGAACTTTTTGCTCTTGAATTTACCTTTATTTTTGAGCAATGGGCAATCCTTCTTCATATGACCTGTTTTATTACAATTAAAACATTTAAACTTACCTTGCTTAAAGAACTTTCTGAATTTTCTTGCGAGCATTGCCATCTCCTCTTCATCGTCATCTGAATTGTCCGTACTGAGGGAGTATGGAAGGCAAGTTCTTTCTTCCTTGAGAAAGGTTATTGTTCATCCTTCTTTCTGTCTTCTAGTTGTACTTCATATGCCATTAAATTACCAATGAGGTTTTCTAATGACATAGTGGAGAGATTATTTGCTTTTTCGATTGCAGTTGTCTTCTTCTCCCAATCTGATGTAAGTGCGCGAAGGATCTTGCGAACTTTTTCGACTTGGGTGTATTCCTTTCCAAGAGATGCTAAGGAATTTATTATGTCGGTGAACCTTGTAACCATTTCTTAGATGGTTTCATTCTCCTTCATTTTAAATAGTTCAAACCTGTGGACAAGAATAGAAATTTTAGATTCTTTAACCTTATTTGTGCCTTCATCTGTTACCTGTAGAGTGTGCCATATTTGATTTGCAGATGTGGTTGTTGACAAACAATTAAATTCTTTTTTGGTTAAGGCACAGAATAATACATTCATCGCTTTGGCATCAAGGTTCGCATTCTTCTTTTGATCATCACTCCAAGCGCTGTAATTAGTAGTTGGTTTGGTGTACGCTGCTTCTACTATATTCCATAGTTCATAGTTGAGCGATTTGCAAGTTGTAGTTCGATCCATCAAATAGTGGTGGACATTGTGTAGATGTCCTTCTCTGAATTGTGATGAAGGAAACTCTGCTGCCATCCTTGTAGGTTGTTGATTAGGTATGCAGGACTCTGATAAAGTATGTCGGGCTGGGCTCTGATACCAATTGTTGGTCCCAATTTGATACCAATTATAGGATCTAAAATATATCAACGCAAATACTCAAACAAAGGATGATTAGAGTTAAATAAAAGAACTTGCATAAAAGAAAATAAATCTCAGAAAAGAAAACAAACGCAAACACAAGATATTTATCCTGGTTCGATCCTCTTGACCTACATCCAGTCCCCAGCCACCTGCTTGTGATTTTCCTTTAATCTTTGATTTTGTACACCCAAAATTAACACCTTGTATACCACTTGACAAATCTCCTTTGCCAAATGTATACAACTCTTCTTACAAACCAAGAAGACGACAACACCTTGTACAACCTCTCTTCAACCCGAAGACGCTCTTATACAATATTTCTCTTTGAGTGATTACAAACAATCTTATAAGCCTTGAATCTATATGTGATCGTGAACAAGGACTCTTATAGGTGGACTCTCAGAAAACTTCATAAAGGTTTAGAATTTGAGTGAAGAATTGAAAGTGGAAACAGTTTTCTGAAGAACAGATTTTTTAACAGAGTTTTTGGGCAGAAAACTTGTGTTTTTAATTGGTGTTTTTAGCCTAGAACAACATCCCTATTTATAACTGAAATCTATGATCAGTTAGGGTAGTTATCAGGACAAATTTGAATATTAAAACGTCAGATAAAACACCAGAAATTAGAAACTAACCAACAGTTAGAAATTGCCATTAGTCGACTAGGGGTTGGGGGTTAGTCGATTAGGGTATTGATTTTTGCCTATACTAGTCGACTTATAAAGGGGCAAGTCGACTATAGAATGGCTGATATAAAAGACATGTTTCTGGAAACTGAAATTAGTCGACCATCCGAAGATATTAGTCGACTACAACTAAAATTAGTCGACTAGGAAAAGTATAAGTCGACTATAGTTTGAATGCAGAACAGAAATAGAGAGTTATCTTTTCAGGACAAAGGTTAGTCAACTACATAAAATAGCAAGTCGACTAATCAAGAGTATAAGTCGATTAATAGGGCTTATGATGTGTGTGTGTGTGTGTGTTCAAGGCTTTTAACATTCTAATAAACATTACAATACACATCCATAGCCATTATTCTTGGGAAGTCTTGAGCATGTAGAACTCTTGTATAAACTTGTGAGATAGAGCTCCAATGAAATGGCTTCACAAATGTATCATCAGAATCAAGTTCCAACATTCTCCCCCTTTTTGATGATAATACTTTGTGTGCATGAAAACTCCCCCTGCAGAGAATATGTTATATGTTCTCCCCCTGCGTAGAACAGGTTATAGCAGATATAGAAAAACATGTGTTCTTCTCCTGCAAAAAATATATCATAACATATATACATATGATAAATGTTTAAAATATTTTTCTTATTAAACTTTTTATTTGGAACCTGAAAGATAAACATTAAAATGGTACCAATCATTTATAAGATCAAAGCATTAACCTTTAGGAATCCAAACCCAACTTGAATTTGATTTCCATCTGTTAGTATACATATAATTGCGTGAATTACATATAGAATGTATGTATGATGCAATATAAGTATTTTTTTCAACAATACTTAAGTTTTTAAGAGTCCATATGAACTTATTCTTAATTTTTTTTAAATAATATCAGTAGGATGAAGATGGTCACTATCTGTAACACCATATCCCCAAAATACGTACCAGATACATATCCCGATTTTCGAGCGTATTTTCTTATTTTCTCGTATTTATTTATGCTCGTATAGCCATACTGGTTGATTTGACCTTTCGGTAGTCTAATTTGACCAATTTCAATTTCAACCAATATTTAACCATATTTGGGATTTTTCATGATTTTTCAGAAATTTTTTGAATTATTTTTATGTGTACTTTGCTTGATTTATGAAAATCTCATCACTCCTTTACTTGATTTGGAGGCCAAGAAAATAGTTTAGCTCTTCCATCATAGACATATCAAACTCGTTCTTCATGATTCAAATTCTTTATAAAGCTTTTCATTACTGGATCCAAAATTAATATCACAACATAAAATTGAACAATTAGGATATCACTGTCTACATGCTTTGTAAATAAAGTGGTGTGAGCTTTACCTTTAACAAAATCATTTGAAATTAGAAAAGTTGAAAATCTTTCATACCAAGCTCTTGGAGCTTGTTTTAAACCATATAAAGCTTTAATAAGTTTGTACACAAAATCCGGATGTGAAAGGATCAACAAACCTGGGGTTGTTCAACATACACTTTCTCTTCTATAAAACCATTTAAAAATGCACTTTTGACATCCATTTGAAAAAGTTTGAAATCATTATAAGAAATAAAAGCAAGTGTCATTTGTATAGCTTCAAACCGTGTTACGGGTGCAAAGGTTTCCTCAAAATCGATACCTTTGATTTGGGTGTAACCTTGGGCCACTAACCTAGCTTTATTTCTAATAGCATTACCCGACTCATCCAACTTATTCCTAAAGATCCATTAGTACTAATAGTTGGTCTATCATGGGGTCTAAGAATAAGATGTCAAACTTGGTTATGCTCAAATTGATTGAGCTCTTCTTGCATTGCAAGCAACCAATATGAATCGGCCTCGGCTTCGAGGATGTTTTTGGGCTCGATGTGTGAAATGAAAGCAAAATGCTTACGTAAATCATGGAGTTTGGATTGAGTAGTTGTCCACTTAGATACATCACTTAGGATGAGGTCCTTGGGATGATTTGAAACAAATCTCCAATCCTTTAGAAGTGGTTTTGTTGGCTCCACTTCAACCTCTTGAACTTCACCTTATACATCAATCTTTGAATTTTCTTTTTCTATAGGTGAGTCCTTCAAGGTTATCTTCTCCATGTCTTTACCTACGGAATCAATCTCTACAACATTCTTCACAAAAGCATTAGATTCCTCAAACTTGACATGTATAGATTCTTCAATAGTTAAAGTAGATCTATTGAAAACTCTATAGGCCTTACTAGTATTTTAATACCTAACAAATATAGCTTCATAAGATTTGGCATCAAATTTTTTTAAATTGTTTTTAGTACTTAAAACAAAGCATTTACAACCAAAACTTTAAAGTAAGTAACATTAAGTTTTCTCAAATAGTAAATTTCAAATGAAGCTTTAGAAGTATTTTTACAAAAATAAATTCTATTTGAGAGTAACATGATGTGTTTGTGGCCTCGGCCCATAAGTAATGAGGGAGTTAATATTTTTTTTATCATTGTCCTAACCATTTCTTAAAGAGTATCATTTCTTAAAGAGTACGATTCTTCCTTTCAACGACTCCATTTTGTTGTGGAGTTCTGAGTATGATAGTTCAAGTTTGATTCCATGTGCTTCATAATAGGTGATAAAGGAGTGATTAATGAATTCACCACCTCTATCGCTTCTTATACGTAAAATCGAAAAATCTTTTTCTTTTTTAACTCTTTTTCTAAACCTTGAAAATGTGAAAAGGCTTGATATTTATGCTCTAAAAAGAAAACCCATGTAAAACGAGAAAAATTATCAACCAAAGCAAAGACAAAACGATTTTCACTTAGACTTTTGGGTTTAGTTGGACCAAACAAATCTATGTGAATTAACTCCAAGGGTCTTGATGTCATGATATCCTTGATTGTTTTAAAAGAGAACTTGGTTTGTTTCCCAAGTTGGCACGCATCGGGTAACACCCCGCTCCCAGAAAATACGTACTTTGTTGCGTATTCTGATTTTTTGATCATATTTTTTTATTTGCTTCCCGTAATTATTTTTGTTTCATGAATATTTATGCGATCGTTTTACATTGGGTCCGGATTCGTGGACTCAGTGAGCCTTAGTCTGAACCGGGACCTGATCCTAGTGTATTGATCGATTTAATTTTTTCGGTAGTCGGATTTAACTGATTTCATTTTCAAACATCATTTTCCAATATTCTAAATTTTTCATTATTTTCTGAAATTTTTCTGAATTAAATTGAAAATCTTCAAAACCGGTGTCCCAGTGCCACTGATCGATTCTACGATTTTTAATTTACAAACGGAGTTGAATTTCTAGAAACAGCTTTCACATGATTTCTTAGAATTATATTTTCTATCTAAAAGCATTTTTTGAGATTTTCTGAATTTATCAAAATTCCACCGATTTGGTGTCGGCCAGTATCGCTTGTTGATTCCAAGATTTTTAGTTTACAATTGGAATTGAACTTCTAGATTCTGCTTACATATTACTTCTTAGAATCATATTTTCTCCTTTAATGCATTTTTTGAGATTTTTTAGAATTTATTAAAATCTGGCCGAACTGATGTAGACCGGTACGACGGCTAACTCCAAGATTTTTAATTTGAAAATGGATTTTATTTCTGAAAACCGATTTCATATTATTCCTCAAGATGATGTTTTCTACCTCTGGATATTTTTTGGGATTTTTCTAGAACAGTCGATATTTCGGGACTTTATTTTAATACTATATTTTTTGAATCTTTCCTTTTCTTTCTTTCTTTTTCTTTTTTCTTTTTTCCACTGACTCCACCCACCGGCCACTTCCCTTCATTAATTCCCTCTCCCATCCATCACCTCCCTCCATCACTCTCTCTTTTTCTTTTTCTTCTCCTTTTCTTCACTTTTTTTCCATCTTTCTTTCTTTTTCTTTTCTTCTCTCTTCTTCTTCTTTCTCCATTTGGCTGCCGCCCAAGCGTCCCACTCCGGCGTCTCCGGCCACCACCATCGGTGAATACCACCTCCTAACTTTGGCCATCTCCTCCCACTATCTCCTTTCCTCTCCTCCATCTCCAACACCAACATCAACACCATCTCCATCTTCTTTCTCTAACAAACCACCACCATCACCTTCAAAACTTTCTCAAATCAACCACCACCACCATTTTCTCCATTCCAAGTCCACTCTCACAACACCCTACTCCTCCTCTTCCTCCCATCTCCTTTAATTCCTCTACCACCACCCAAAACACCACGAAAACCATCAACTCCACCCCCTTCTTCCTTCTCCCCTCTCTGTCTTTTGTGGTGGCTAGCGGCCACCCCTGCCCACCAGTGGCCAAAGCAGCCCTAGTGCCACCACCTGGTGCGGCCTGGCCGGCTGCCAAGCCGTGGGCCCCCTTTGCGGGGCGCTATGCATGATCAGGGGGGCTGTCGCCCCCCAGTTCTCTATCTCTCTCATCTTTCTCTCCCTCTCACTCATCTCTCTCTCCCTGTTTCTCTCTCTAGTCGTCTCTCTCTGTAGTTCTCTCTCTATCTCTCATTGTTCCTCTCTCTACAGTCTCTCTCTATAGTCTTTCTCTATAGTCTTTCTCTTTCTCTCTCTCCTTTCTCTCTCTCATCTCTTTCTCTCTCAGCCCTCTTCCTCCTCTCTCTCTCTAGATTTCTCTCTCTACTTCTCTCTTTCTCTCTAATCTTTCTCTCTAGTTCTTCTCTCTTTAGATTGTCTCTCTCTAAATCTCTCTTTCTCTTTCTAGGTCTTTCACTCTCTAACTCTTTCTCCCTCTTCTCTCTCTCCTCTTCTCCTTCTCTTTATAAAAATTATATATATATTTATTATATTTTATGGCGCATGCGTGAGCTCATAGGATTTCAAAGTTTTCACCTTTTCCGAAGATTTAGGCGAGTGTCCTCACCTTGAATTGGGTTTCCCTGCTTCGTCAGGTCGACATGTATTTTATTTCGTATTTGAATATGTTTTGTGTTGCGCGGTGCCCCTGTATTTGTATGTGACCGAGTGCCCATGATTGTACAT
Organism: Agave tequilana; assembly: GCA_038442645.1. Taxonomy (NCBI): domain Eukaryota; kingdom Viridiplantae; phylum Streptophyta; class Magnoliopsida; order Asparagales; family Asparagaceae; genus Agave; species Agave tequilana. The sequence goes on from JAVJIF010032181.1 coordinate 58,231, forward strand.
ATATATGTTGGCCCGAAGGCCCATCACTCTAGTTTTGATGATGATCAACTCATGTAGTTATAGTACTAATGATCTTGTGTTTAATTAGTGACAGATTCATGATCAAGATCTTAGTAGGTGTGTAGCTTCAACAAAGGATTTAAAGTCAAGTTTTGGAGCTTGCACGGTTTGATCCAACGAGCTAGTGATCGAGTTTGGATCGTGTTTGGACCAAGTCAAGAAGATGAGAAGACTTTAAGTGAAGACTCTCAAGATCAAGACTTGTATCTAGGTTTGTTTATAAGATTTTATTTTTAGTTAAAATGTAAAGGATAGAATAGTTGGTGGATTGCTCAAGTATACCATATACACACACACTCTTGATTTAGATAAGTTTTCATAAAAGAATTTCATTTTGGAAAAATACCGGTTTGGTTTTTGGTATTCTAAGTTTACATGTTTTTAACCAAAATCGTATTTAGAGATTAATGTCAAAAACATAGATATTTCATCATGTTTGTGTAGTGGATCATATTCATACACTCTATGCTTTAAAAGTTGTTTAAATATCTTGTTTTTGTATTTGGAGAAGTTTTGAAAAAATCAAGTTTGGAAAAATACAGTTTTTGTTTTGAACCAAATTTTTCAAGTTACAAAAATAGTCCAATTTGTTTGTAACATGCCTTGATTTTGTGCAAGCATGTTTGATTATCAAAGTATAACATTGAAACTATTTTTGTAGATTTTTCGTGAATTTTTGGGATTTTATTTCAATCAAAATATTAACATTTTCATTCCCAGAATTCTGTTTCCAGGCTTCAGCCGGTCGACCGACCGGTCGACCGAAGTCTGAAGTCGGTCGACCGGGCGGTCGACCGACGTGCACAGACATGCACGCCTGTTCTGGCAGGAGGGCCGGTCGACCGACCCAGTCGACCGTCCAGAGAGCTCTGATCTCTGGAAAGGCCCCGGTCGACCAGGCGGTCGACCGGACAGAGAGCAGTGCTCTCTGTATCCAAGCCACGGTCGACCGGCCAGTCGACCGCTGCCCAACGGTCAGAAAAATGACCGTTGGCGGTCGACCGGGCGGTCGACCGACAGCCCAGTTCTGGCCTCTAACGGCTAGTTTCTGGAGCCCTATAAATTGGGCCATTTGGGGGCTGTTTTCGATAAGATTTTAAGAAGAGTTTTGAGCTAGTTTTTTCCACTCACTTCAGTGGTTATATCCACAAGTTTTAGAGCCAATATTTCCAATCAAAAGGAGAGTTTATCAAGAGTATTTTCAAAGTGATTTCTTTGAGTTTTTCACCACACATTCCATCCTTGTTTTTCTCACAAACACTTGAGCAACCCATTGACATATTCATCCTATAGGAGTGTTCTTGTGAGAGGATTTTAGGTGATCAAGAGTTGTGATCACCAAAGTTCCATCTTTGTTCTTTGAGGAGGCGGACAAGTGTTTTCGCGGTGTTTCGAGTTCGAGTGCGAACTTGTTGTTTGAGGTGCGGCCTCGGCGAGCTAGTGAGCTTGCAGTGTGTACGGGACTAGAGAGTCCAAGAGTTCTAGTGGGAACTCCTTGTAGGCGTTGCGGCACCGAGTGATCCGGTGGGATCGGTTTATAGTGGAAATCCTTCAAGTGTGAAGGCGGGGATGTAGGGCAAGTGTGCTCGAACCTCGAAACAAATCCCTTGTGTTTGCGATTGCTCACTCTCTCTCTCTCTATCTCCTTATTTATATCTTGCATGCTTCTATTGTGTTTATCTTTACATGCTTGATATTCTTATTGTGCTTAATTGTTATATGCTTGGGGATTGTTTGCTAACACTTGTATTCAACCAAGAGAGCCAACGCGGCACCTCAACTCTTATCTAGAGGAATCTTGAGGAGTTAGTCCAGAGCCCTTCACGGGGAATTCGGCTACACTCTTGTGTTATACATGGTGTTTAGTTTAAGAAGTTTAGTTTGCATCTTAATAGTTTTTAATTCTGCATTTAGTGACCATTAGATTAACCATCACCTATTCACCCCCTTTAGGTGATTTACAATATATGCCTGTGATGAATGCTTGTACTAGGACAGTTTACTTCTTGCATATATACCATACCTGTGATGTACTCTCTCTACTGCTTTATACCATGTGTGGCTAACCCTTCGTGGTCGTTAGCCTCTGGGCTCTCTACTCGGTCTCCGGGCCCATCAGCCTCCAGGCTCCTCCACTCCACGGTAGTCTAGAAATTATCACGCTTATATGTATGCTCGTGTGGTACTAACATCTCGTGCAGACTCTGGGTTTCTGCCCACTCTCAGGCTGGCTACCCAATGGTTCTAGGCCGCACCCTTATGGGTTTCGTGGTAGCTACTGAGAGTGCGCCTAGACCCCGAGCGTACTTTAGCCTCAGGGCTCTCGCCCACTACCTCGAAAGAGAAGTGCACTTAAACTGTCAGGTCTCTCAGCTCCGCTTGGTAGGCCTGCTTAGCGCTTAGCGCTTTACCACTAGATTTGTCTAGGCGAGATGCTGCCGGGTTTTCTACTCGCACTTTAAGCTAAGTCATCTCGGTAACCTCGCCAGGTGCTCTAGTGTTAAACACTGTTTGCTGTCCGTACCTCCAGCTTGCTCAGCTCTGCTTTGGTTTTCGCTTCCTTGCTTATTACCTGCTCGCTAGCTTATTTATTATTTTATTAATGGTTGTGAAGAGTTTGAAATCTTACTTATACTATTTTTCCTGAAACTACAGGTTTTTGGTATTTGTACCAATCTTGTATATCGGTACTATTTTCCTGTATCACTTGACATGCTTACATATACCATGCTGTCACTTGTCACCTGACTGATATCCCCTCTTGTCATGCTATCACTTGACATCCTGTATGACGTACTTGACTCTTATAATTATCACGATAACAGGAATGATGACCTGTATATCTTGCTTATATCTTGATATATTTTAGTACAAACCGTACTCCTGATACACTTGTACTCCTGATATTCCTGGCTTGTTTCTGCTCATTTTGAAAACCTGATAATTATCTAATAAACCATAAAATGGGACAACTTACATCGGGTCGGGAGAAACTTGCGGATATCAATATATGTTCATGTTTACAGTGGTATTAGGTATGTTGTGCAACTAAAACTTCCGGTTTGACCTGAGGGCCTCCAGGTGACCGAGGGGAGCACTGGCTCCCTCCTTCTTGTTACCATCTCGATAAGGGAATCCTATAAGATCCTCTTGTAGGCCTTGCGGCCAGTTCCATACACCAACAATGGAACGCCCTGGACCGTGGTCTCGGGCATGTATGGGACCAACTATAAATATTGTTCGTTGATACCCCTATTGGTTTCCAATAAAAACCTTGCTTTACTCAGATGTGGATATTGTGTGCTAGGAAGCTAGTTCACATATCTAGACATCTAGGTAGGACGAGTAATAAAATAATAAAAGATGCCAACTATGTATCCCTTGTATGCTTTGCCGAGTTTGCTTCCACGGGTTTTACTTCAAATTTCTAGTTTTATGATTGTTATATTATAGCTGCTTACATCCTGCTTTACCACTTGTGTTCTATTCCACCATTTTTCTGCCTTTATCTTATTATACCATGAGTATTCCCTGGTTGATATTACTTGCTATATATCTACTTGCCCCTGTATGCTTATGCTCACGACACAGTTTTTAATTCATGTTTATGATTCAGATTTATTAATACATATGTGCTTCTCTATGCACACCATTTGGCATTTGCATCACCACTCACTGGGGAGTTCTGACTCCCCTGAATCCTCATGTTCAGGTCTTAGAGCTTGGAGCTTGGGGATCCTAGTTCTGATCAGAGATGTGCAGTGATAGTATGGATCATTGGCAGACAGTCCAGAGCCCTATCCTTCAGACCCTCCTGCGCGTCTCTCGAGTTTTCCTGTTGTACTCTTGAGCGCCATTTGTATTGTTCATGATTGTATATCACTTTATATTCTCACATTTGCGCCTAACGGTGATGTAATATTCTTATAATATTGTGTCACACTCCTGTGATAACTTTGTAATTGTACTCATATATGTTAGAATGTATAATGAACCACGTATTTTTGACCTCTGATTCTTGCATGTACTGATGCTTAGCGTATATTTGAAGGTATTTCTGACCTGCGTTTATACGTCGCAGTAACGTCTCTGTACCCGCGGGATCGAGGCGTTACAGAATGGTATCAGAGCCTTGGCTCTCACATCCTCGGTATGTCCAGACAACAAATTAATGGTAAAGAAATTTGCAATTAGAATGAATGGATCCCATTATACAGTCCAACAATACAGAGTAGAGTTATCTATGCTTTCTTGATCATCCTTCCTTTGATTCCTAATCCCTTTCATCTTTCCACTGTTCTGATTTTTTATAGTTTTATACCAACTTAAGATATGGTTAGACTAGAGAGGTAGCGACTGGTTCTGAATGAAGCTATTATGTGATCCCTTCGGCCAACTCTATGATGCTCGGGTATTCTCAGAATTGATCCACGTCAGGTTATCTTTCAAAAGTCGATATTCGAATTTTTCTAAGTTATTCTCTATTCTTTGCTATATCCTTCAGAGTGATCGATACCTGGTCTTCGGAATTCTTAACTATCGGTCTTCTTTATTATGCTCAGTATTATCAGGGTTTTCCTTATCTTCAGTATTCTTGCTCATTCTTGGAGTGATATTAAGTATGTAGTACAGCGGGAATTCTATTGCAAAGCGGTGTTATCAGGTCAGTATTATTTGACATCGTTCGAAGATTTTATACAGCAGGAAGTGCAGAAGATGTCTATATTCTGATTATTATTCAGTCGACTTGAGAGCCCAACCTGCAGTGATTCATATCTTAATTGGAATAATTCCCATCCATGTCTTCTTTGTGTTCATTTACCCCTTATCGAAATTGCGAGCACGCAATTTTTGTAAGGTGGATGGAATGTAACACCCCGCTCCCGGAATACATACTTACTTGCGTATTCTGATTATCTGATCATATTTTCTGATTTGCTTCTCGTAATTGTTTTTGTTTCATGAATATTTTATGCAATCGTTTTGCATTGGATCTGGAATCGTGGACTCGGAGTCAGCCCTAGTCTAAACCGGGGACCCGATCCTAATTTATTACTCAATTTAGTCTTTTTGGTAGTCGGATTTGATTGATTTCAGTTTCAAACATCATTTTTCAATATTATAAATTTTTCAATAGTTTCAAACATCTTTTGGTAGTACTGATCGATTCTCAGATTTTTAATTTACAAAGGAGTTGAATTTCTAGAAACGGCTTTCACAAGATTTCTTAGAATCACATTTTCTATTTAAATGCATTTTTTTAGTTTTTTCTGAATTTATCAAAATTCCACCGGATTTGGTGTCAGCCAGTATCGCTGGTTGATTTCAGAATTTTTAGTTTACAATAGGAATTGAATTTCTAGATTCCACTTTCACATTGCTTCTTACAATCATATTTTCTCTTTTAATGCATTTTTTGAGATTTTTTAGAATTTATCAAAATCCAGCCGAACCAGTGTAGACCGGTATCGACGGTTGACTCCAAGATTTTTTTAATTTGAAAATGAGATTTTATTTTTGAAAACCAATTTTGTATTATTCCTCAAGATGATGTTTTCTACCTCTGAGCATTTTTGGGAATTTTTCTGGGGCAGTTGATATTTCCCGACTTTATTATAATATTATATTTTTGGAATCTTTCCTTTTCTTTCTTTCTTTTCTTTCTTTCTTGTTTCTTTTCCTTTTTCCACTGACTTCACCCACCGGCCACTCCCCTTCATTAATTCCCTCTCCCATCATCACCTCCCTTCATCACTCTCTCACTCTCTCTCTCTCTTTTTTTCTTTTCTTTTTTTCCATCATTCTTTCTTTTTCTCTTCTTCTCCTTTCTCTCTTCTTCTTCTCCATTTGGCCAGCGCCAAGCGGCCTACTCCAGCGCCTTCGGCCACCACCTCCGGCGAAGACCACCCTACCAACTCCAGCCATCTCCTCCCCCATCTCATTCCCTCTCCTCCATCTCCAACCAACATCAACACCACCATCTCCATCTTTCTTCCTCCTCCAAACCACCACCATCACCTTCAAAACTTCTTCAAATCAACCACCACCACGACCATTTACTCCACTCCAAATCCATCCTTGCAACACCCTAATCCTCCTCTTCCTTCTATCTCCTTTAATTTCTCCACCACCACCACCCAAAATCACCACCAAAACCATCATCTCCACCCCCTTCTCCTTTCTCCCCTCTCTCTCTTTTGGGTGTGCCGCCTGCCCGACGGTGGCGACGCCGCCCTGGCACTGCCTGGCCGGTGGCCAGGCCATTGTCCCCCTTTGGGGGGCGCTATGTGTGAGCAGGGGCCGACAACCCCCTGTTCTTTCTCTCTTTCATCTTTCTCTCCCTCTCTCTCATCTCTCTCCCTATTTCTCTCTCTAGCCATCTTTCTCTCTCTCTCTCCAGTTCTCTCTTTCTCTGTTCTCTCTCTCTGCAGTCCCTCTCTCTACAGTCTATCTCTGTTCTCTCTCTCTCTCTCTCTCTCCTCTCTCTCATCTCTTTCTCTCTCAGCCCTCTTCCTCCTCTCTCTAGACTTCTCTCTCTAGTTCTCTCTTTCTCTCTAACTTTCTCTCTCTAGGTCTCCCTCTCTTTAGATTTTCTCTCTATAAGTCTCTTTTTCCCTTTCTATATCTTTCTTTCTCTAACTCTTTCTCTCTCTTCTCTCTCTCCTCTTCTATTTCTCCCTCTAAAAATTATATATATTTATTTATTATCTTTTATGGCGCGTGCGCGAGTTCCTGGGATTTCAGTGGTCTCAGCATTTTCAAAGATTTAGGCGTGTCGTCGCCTTGAATTGGGTTTCCCCGCTTCGTCGAGTTGACATGTATTTTATTTTGTATTTGAATATGTTTTGTGTTGGGTGATGCCCCTGTATTTGTATATGGCTGAGTGCCCATGATTGTACATATATATGCTTGTGATGAATGCTTGTACTAGGATAGTTTACTTCTTGCATGTAAACCATGTCTGTGATGTACTCTCTCTACTGCTTTATACCATGCGTGGCTGACCCTTGTGGTTGTAACGCCCGATCCCACTGGTACAGAGACGTTACTACGACGTATATACGCAGGTCGAAAATACCCACACGTATATACGTTAAGCATCAGTACAGGCAAGAATCAGAGTATGGAAGCACAGTGGTAATACATCCCAGCAATAATAACACAAGTACACAGTTATTATAGAGTATGATACAACAAATCAAGAATATAAGATCACTAGAAGCGCAAAAAAGCAGGATGTACAATATAAAAGACGGGAAAGTACTAACGAGTAGCAAGATGAGATCTCATGAGCCGATCAAGGGAAGGCTGGAAGAAGGAGGGTCCGGACAAGCAACTGCTAATCCACGCATCCGTTACGCACTCTGATAAGCTACAAAAGGCCACCACGGTCCGGACTCCAGGATCTGGACATGAGGATCCAGAGTTGTCAGAAAGCAACCCAGCGAGTACATATGATAAAGTTAGTTGGCGTGCTCAGGCAGTCACACATGTACATGATCAAATGATGTGGTTCAGGCATACAGGTACATCAATGACAAGTAACATAAAGGAAATTAAAGGAACGACAGTAAATCTGAAATCAAGTAAATACATATATATCAATAAATCTGAATTGAAAAATATGCATAGAAAACATTATCGAGAGCATAAGTACACATACACATGTAATGCCGGTACAAGTCATATACAAGAGATCAAAAAATTTCGTATAATCTAGAATCATCCATAGTAAAATAGAATGTCTAGCTCAAGTCATACAGCATGAATTGTTGAATCATAATAACAGGGCAAGTCACATGCATGGTAAATTAGTATGTTGCATTTAAATTATCTAATAATAATCATCAGTATCATTTGTTATTCTTGTCCCTTTCCACCGGCGTTTCACAACACCGACAGTTCACGCTGGAGCACGTACTTCCAGTAGAACTCATCTGAACTCCAATATGTGGGTACCATTATTCGAATAGGGAAGAGACCAAATAACATATGCTCCTGACGTTATTATTATACTGGTATGTGTGTGTTAATATGCAATGAGAATGCTTATCACGCTAACACCAGGCGGCACTGGCAGGAGGGAGAATATTTCCTTTGGAGGATAGATTCAGGAGGTAGCCCCACAGATTCAAAAGGTGACCCCCACAGATTCAAGAGGTGGCCCGCACCACGTATGTGGTGTGGCACTTTGCTCCATGTGGCACTTTGTTCTGTGTGGGGAATAGATTCTAGAGGTGGCCCCCACCACGTGTGTGGCGTGGCACTTTGCTCCGTGTGGCACTTAGTTCCATTCAGGATCCGCCAGACGCTAGCATGATCGTGGGATACATCCTCGTCATCCCGACACCAGGCATGCTCTGCCGGACGCCGGTGCTATTAACAAGAGTAACAGTGCAGGGGACATGAGTACAGGGGATACAGGAGTTCAGGAGTACATGAGTACCAGACATCTGGTAGTAGTATAATAATCATGTCAAGGTCCCTGTAAAAGTGATAATCATGAATATGCAATGTAATACAGTGTGAGGTGTAAAAATATCCAGTCAGGTGTCACGATATCAGGTCAAATGTGTCGGTACCAGGTGATAGCATGTAAAGTATCAAGTGATAGCATGTCAATTGTCAGGTATCATATATCAGGTGTCAGGTAGTGTCAAGTAATAATATGTTAAGTACCGTGTCAGATATCAAGTGTTAGGGATCAGGTGTCAAGTATAAACATATCAGCATCAGGTAATTAACAGTCGGCATCAGGTGAGTTGAATACAAAGTTACAACATCATATATCAGGTAATAATCCGGTCATATAACATGATGCAGGAGAACAGTATAGTTAAACATTTTAAACTCTTCACAACATATTTATAACAATAGAAGATTAATCTATTAATTAGCTATGCGAGTACGAGCGAAGTGGGAGCGTATCTAGGCATATCCAATGCAAGTATAATACTAGCTCAATGAATTATAATAACGACCAACAAGTATTCATATAACATGTTAATTTTAGAAAATCACTCGCATATTATATATCAACTCGTATAATGATGTATCATGTATTAAAAGCTAGAATAGCAATTGTTAGGCATGTAACGGTAGTAACAAGGCATTCTCATATCAATATATCATGCAATAAACGCTAGAGTAGCAGTTACTAAACATGAATTGATGATAACAAGGCACTCGCTTAATTTATATCAAGCCCTAGAATAATTAGCAAGGCATGAGGCCATAAGGAAAGTACTCGCCTAAAATCACCGAAAAATTCCGTAAAATCCTGGAACACCATAAACATGTATATGCCACTAATCCATATTAATATATATATATATAATAATTAAAATATATAATTATTAATAATTTTTAGAGAGAGTTAGAGAGGGAAAGATAGGAGAGAGAAAAGAATGAAAAAGGAGAGAGAGATAGAGAGTGTGAGAGAGAGTCATAGGAAAGTGAGAGAGAGAGAGAGAGGCTTGCTGGAATAGTTAGAGGGTGAGGGAGAGAATTTGATGAAAAAGAAGGGGTAAAAGGGAAAGAAGGAATAAGAAAGAAAGAAGAAAAGAAAGAAAGGAAGAAAGAAAGAAAGAAAAGAAGAAGAAGAAAGGGGTGGGTTGGCCGGCGGCCGGCGGTCAAGTCGGCGGGCGACGAGGGGCCGTGTGGAGGTGAGGTGGTGGTGATGTTGAGGGTGGTGGTGAAGATGTTTTGTTTGTTGTTGTTGTTGGTTTTGTACTTGTTGGTGGTGGAGATGTTGAAGGTGGAGTTAATGGTGGTGAGGAGAAGATGAAGGTGGTATGGTGAAGGTGTTGGTGGTGATGGGGATGATGGAGTGGTGGTGATGGGAATGATGGAGTGGTGGTGACTTTATGGGTGATAGTGGTGGAGATTGGTGATGGAGTGGATGGTGTTGGTGGAATGAAGTGGAGGAGGAGGTGGTGGTGTTGTAGTAGAGGAGGTGGTGAGGGATGGAAAGATGGTGGTGGAGTGGTGGAGGAGGTGACAGGTTTTGGAGGAAGAAGTTGATGGTGGTGGGGATGCTAAAGAGAAGAGAAGAAAAGAAGTGAAAGAGAAGAAAGAAGGAGATAAAGAAAGTGGAGGACACCGGCTTGGCCGGCCTAGGGCACGCTGGCGGCGGCAGCTTGGACTACCGTCGACCAAGGAGGAGGGAGAGGGAAGGAGTGCGGGGGTGAGAGGAGAGAAGATGAATGGAGTGGGAGAAGGAAGAAATAAAAAGAAAGGAAATGATATAAGGAAAGAGAGGAGAGAAGTGATGGGATAGGGAGTAGGTATTAGCAGGTGATGGGATGGAAAGTGGGTTGGTCAGTTGGCTAACGTGTGGGAAGGGAAAAGAAAAAGAAATGAAGAAAGAAAATGAAGAGAGAAGGGGAAAATAATATTATTTAAATAGGGTAAAAATTGACTGTTTCAGAAACGCAGCGAAAAATTCTCAAAAATTTAAATATTATTTTAAGATTCTTGGTGAAATCAGATTTGAGAAATTCATTTTGGTTTTCAATTTAAAAATCTTGAAATATTTCAGCAATACCAGTCGTCACCAAAACCGGTCGAAATTCGATAAATTCAGAAAAATCTCAAAATGCATTTAGTTAGAAAATAAGATTTTAAGAAGTAATGTGAAAGTTGTTTTTAAAAATTTAACTCCATTTGAAAACTAAAAATCTGGGAATCGGTAAGCGACACTGATTGATACTGGTTTTGAAGATTTTGCAAATTAATTCGGAAAAATTCAAAAAATCATGAAAAATCTAAAATATTAGAAACAATGTTTGAAACTAAAAGTGGTCAAATTTAACTACCCAAAAGACCAAGTCGAGCAATACACTAGGATCGGGTCCCTGGTTCAGACTAGGGCTGACTCTGAGTCCACGAATCCGGATCTAATACAAAACAATCACATAAATAATCATATAACAATAACAAATACAAAAACTAAATCAAAAAATATGTTAAAAAAAATCAGAATACGTATCTAAGTAGTATTCCAGGAACGGGGTGTTACAGTGGTCGTTAGCTTCTGAGCTCTCTACTCGGCCTTTGCGCCCTATCAGCCTCCGGCTTTTCCGCTCCACGATGTCTAGATATTATCACGCTTATATGTATGCTCGTATGGTACTAACATCTCATGCAGGTACTCTCATATCGACTCTGGGTTTCTGCCCACTCCCAGCGACTATCCAATGGTTCTAAGCCTGCACCCTTATAGGCTTCGTGGTAGCTGCCGAGAGTGCGGTTAGACCCTGAGCGTACTTTAGCCTTCGAGCTCTTGCCCACTACCTCGAAAGAGAAGTGCGCTTAAACTGTCAGGTCTCTCAGCTCTGCCTGGTGGGCATGCTTAAAACTCAACGCTTTACCACTAGATTCGTCTAGGCGAGATGCTGCCAGATTTTCTATTCGCACTTTAAGCTAAGTCGTCCCGGTAACCTCGCCAGGCACTATTGTTAAACTCTATTTATTGTCCGTACCTCTAGCTTCCTTAGCTCTGCTTGGGTGTTCATTTCCTTGCTTATTACCTGCTCGCTAACTTATCTATTATTTTATTAGTGGTTATGAAGAGATTGAAATCTTACTTATACTATTTTTCCTAAAACTGTATGGTTTTTTGGTATACGTACCAATCTTGTATGTTGGTACTATTTTCCTGTATCGCTTGACATGCTTACATATACCATGCTATAACTTGTCTCCTGACTGATATCACCCTCTTGGCATGCTATCACTTGACATCCGGCATGACGTACTTGACTCTTATAATTATCATGATAACGGAATGATGACCTGATATCTTGCTTACAACTTGACATATTTCAGTTCAAACTGTACTCCTAATACACCTGTGCTCTTGATATTTCTGGCTTGTTCCTGCTTATTCCCGAAATCTGATAATTATCTAATAACCATAAAATGGGACAACTTACATTGGGTCGGGAAAACTTGCAAATATCAATATATTTTCGTGTTTACAGTGGTATTAGGTATGTTGTGCAACAAAAACTTCCGGTTCGACATGAGGGCCTCCAGGTGACCGTGGGGAGCGCTGGCTCCCTCCTTTTTACCATCTCGATAAGGGCATCCTATAAGACCCTCCTGTAGGCCTTGCGGCCGATTTCGTACACCAGCAATGGAACATCCTGGACCGTGGTCCCAGGCATGCATGGGCCCACTATAAACATTGTTTGTTGATACCCCTGCTGGTTTTCAATAACAACCTTACTTTACTCAGATGTGGATATATGTGTGCTAGGACGCTAGTTCACATATCTAGACTTATGGGTAGGATGAGTAATAATAATAATAATAAATGCCAGCTACGCATCCGTTGTATGCTTTGCCGAGTTTGCTTCGATCGGGTTTTACTTCGGATTTTTGGTTTTATGATTGTTATATTATAGCTGCTTACATCCCGTTTTACCACTTGTGTTCTATTCCACCAGTTTTCTACCCTTATCTTATTATACCATGAGTATTCCCTACTTGATATCACTTGCTATTTATCTACTTGCCCCTGTATGCTTGTGCTCAGACACAGTTTTCAATGCATGTTTATGATTTAGATTTATCGATCCACGTGTGCTTCTTTATGCACGCCATTTGGCATTAGTATCACCACTCGCTGAGGAGTTCTGATTCCCCTGGATCCTCATGTCCAGGACTTGGAGCTTGAAGCTTGGGGTTTCTCCTAGTTACTGATCAGAGATGTGCAGCGGTAGTGTGGATCATCGGCAGACCATCCAGAGCCTTATCTTTCAAGGCCCCCCTACGCGTCTCTCGAGTTTTCTCGTTGTAACTCTTGAGCGCCATTTGTACTGTTCATGATTGTATATCACTTTGTATTTTTGCATTTGCGCCTAATGATGATGTAATATTCTCATAATATTGTGTCAAATTCTGTGATAACTTTGTAATTGTACTCATATGTTGGAATGTATAATGCACCACGTATTTCTAAACTCTGATTCTTGTCTGTACTGATGCTTAGCATATATCGTGAGGGTATTTTTGACCTGCGTATATACATCACAGTAACATCTTCGTACCTATGGGATCGGGGCGTTACACATCGCAAATGCGATCCTTCTCAAATTTCAAACAAGGAATATGTTTCACCACTTTCTTATTGTTGATTCTAAATAGATGGTCAAATGAAACATGGCCCAGTCTCCTATGCCATAACCAAGAGTCTTCATTGCATTCAAATATGTAGCATTACAGTGTAAATTTAACATATCAATCATGTACACATTATTTTCATGAAAATCAGAAAGTACACATGCATTGGTTTGTCTATCTAAAACATTGCAAGATAAATCATCAAAAACCACTTTGAAACCTCTATCACAAAGTTGGCTAATACTCAAGAGGTTATGCTTGAGACCGTTAATTAAAATAACATTTTCAATTAAGGGAGATGAGCCAATTTTAATATTACTTATACTGATAATTTTCCCATTGAAATCATCTCCGAAGGTGACGGTGCCACCTTCATGGTACCTTGATAGGGTTGTAAAATTGTTGATATCCCCCGTCATATGTCTTGAGTAACCGTTATAAAGATACCACCGCTCCCTACATCTTGGAGCATTGGTGTGTACCTATATCAAGTAACAAATTAGATGATTTTGGTACCCAAATTTTCTTGAGTCCTTTAATGTTAGCATTTCGAACCCCAATGTGATTATTTGAAGCATTTATTTTATCAAAGCAAAATTTAGTTAAGTGACCTTTTCGACCACAATAAGTGCATGAATAAACTCTACCATATATAAAAGTATGATGGGAGTGTGGTGTGTGAACAAATTTTGTATGTGTAGAATGTCCAGCATGACATGTATGTATATGTCGTGATTTAGGAATGTGGATATATGTAGCATGATGAGCATGTGTGGTATGAATATGTTTCTATGGAGTAAGTTTTCTAGGAAATATTGCCTCCAACCTATCTTTACCAAACTCACATTTCTTTAATATATCTCATAACGAATTAATTTTATATTTTAGATTAGAAATCTCATTTTTATCAATTAATGGAAATTTTGGTTTACATGAAATTTTATATGCATCAAAATCATTTTGTGTGGATAAGAGTGTGGAAGATAAATCATCTTTTTCTTTAGAAAGAATAACAATTTTATTTTGAATGGTTTCATTTTCCTTTTTCATTTTTAAATACTTTTTTTAAGAAAATTATAATTGTTAGACAATTCTACAAAAGCCTCACCTAATTCATCCATTGTTAATTCACAATCGTCAAATAAGGGTTCGGATATACCTTAGGTGTGTTATCATTAGCTATGAGACACACATGTGCAGTATCCACTTCTTTATCGGTTTCACTCTCCGAGTCCCACGTAGTCTTGAGAGTCTTCTTTTATTAGGGCTTCTTGGAGGTTGAAGGTTTACTCTTGGTTTTCGAACAATGCGCAACCATGTGGCCCGGCTTCTGACAATTGAAACATATGATCTTCTTGTCTTCTTTCCCTTGCCATCTTCTTCTATAGTTAAACTTGGCTTTGTTATACATCTTCCTTACATTTTTTCACTAGGAGGAAGAATTCTTCATCATCCTCTTCTTCATCATCATCGTCGGAGATGGTGGGAGCGGATTTGAAAGCGATCACTTTCTTCTTTTGTGGTGCCATCTCTTCCCTTGCCTTACCTCTCCATTTCATTAGTCATAAGGTTTCCTATAAGACCGATGAGCTCTATCTCTTCTTTGTCGTTTAGCTCCTTCAATGTAGTAGCCTTGACTTCCCATAAGGGTGGAAGTGTCTGAATGACCTTCCTTACTTTTTGATCTTTGCCAATGAAATCACCTAAAGAAGCAAGACTCTTAGTTATATTAGTAAATCCTGTTACCATGTCATCAATGGTGTCATTTTCATGCATGGTGAAATTTTCATATTTGGAACGTAAAAGATCAATCTTTGCTCTCTTAACTTGTGACGTTCCTTTGTGTGTGACTAGTAGATGTGTCCAGATCTCGTTGGCAGATTTGTAATGGATGACCCTAGCAATATCATCATCATTCAAAACTTGAAGCAAGGCATAGTGTGCCTTAGTATTTGCATCAAACTCCTCAGTGGCAATATCAGAGTAAGTATCCTTATCACCAATGGGTACACTAAAGAATTTAGTCACCGCTTTTGCAACCCAGCTTCCTAAGGATTGCAAAAATACGGTCATCTTTACCTTTCATATAGGAAAGTTAAGGCCATCAAACTTGAGATGGGTCTTAATACCTTCGGCCATTTTACTAACGTGGATGAAGATGAATTTGTGAAAGAAGTGATTAGTAATTAGGATCTCTCTATGGTGGTTAATCCAAAAACTAGAGACCAACGCTCTGATACCAATTGAAATACACCTAGAGGGGGTGAATAGGTGTTTTGCTAATCAAATACAATTTTAAAACTACTTATGATGAATTATGCAAACGGTCACTCTAAACAAGAATTGAAGCCGAATTTTCCAAGAAAGGCTCTAGAACTTCTTCTCTTTAATTTCTCAAGATAATGAGTTGAGGTTCTCAATTGCCTCCTTGTTGAGATGAGTATAGACCGGTAATGAAAGTGATGGAATGAAAGCAATTATAGAATGCAAGATGAATAATTACACAAGTATGAAAAATGAAAAATAATAGAGAGTAAGAAACAAGCAATCGCAAATACAAGGGAATTTGTTCCGAGGTTCGAGCCACAGCTTTACGTCCCTGCCTTCACCACTATGAAGGATTTCACTATCCTCTAAGGGATCTTCCACAAAGAGACCTTACACAAAGGAATTACAACGTGGTCTACACAAGACCAGAGTTCACAACTCCACCAACTCAACTCTCTATACAAGAAGTAGCACAAAGCCAATTGAGGTTACAAAGCACTTGGTGATCTAACAAGATCACAAACACTCTCTCTTACAACTTCCTATAGAGTAGAATATGAAGTGTTGCTTAAGAAGTTAAGTGAGAAATGAAATTCAGTTAGAAAGAATAGAGGAGTTTTAAAACCAATAGAAAATAGCTTTGGAAAGAAAGAACTTGGAGATTGAAAGCTTGAAAAACTTTTCTCTTTAGAAACAAACTTGAAAATTTGTAAACTTGTGTATTTTTTCTTGTCTAAAATCAAAACCCATGACCCATATATATAGGCAATGAATAAATATCAATTATAAATCATACCAGGTCATTTGGGGTGTGTTTAGACCCTTGGAAACCAAAAATGCCTGTTGGAATCCACTAAAACAAAATAGATTCAAAACTAGCCGTTATGGCCATCTGGCAGCTTATTAGTCAACCGGTCGGTCGACCGACAGGTCATCCAGAAAAGAGCCGTTAGCTCCGGTCGACCGCTTGGTATTTTTAAAAAGAAAAAAATAAACTGTCGATCGACTGACCAGGTCGACCGACCCCAACCGAGAGTTAGGGTCTCTCAGTCGGTCGACCGCAAGGGTTAGCGGTCGACCGGTCGGTCGACCGACAATGTGCACAAACGTGCATGCCCCTTGGCCAAAGGCCTGGTCGACCGGGCGGTCGACCATTCTGGCCTTGAAAGGGCACTGTTCGACTGGGCGGTCGACTATTCTGGCCTAAAATAGTTTTTATGTATGGATTTTGAATATCAAACAATTTTCAAAATATTTTGTATTGGTTTAAGGGTAATGTAGCACTGTATAGGTGATGAAATACATGTTCTAACTTGTTATAAAATTTTGAAAAAATTATGAGACATGTATCAAAACATGCAAAATACCGATGCTACCAAATCTTGTATTTTTCAAATCATATATTTTGTGTGTGTAACTTCTTTAGCATTACTACTATATTCTACACATTAACAAACTAATATCTTATAAGGCTTTAGGTGACTACAAGATCTTCAACCGGGCTTCTCCATTAGCGGCGTTGAGTGCTTTGAGCTTTGATCCCGTATTTAAGTCTTCTTGAGTCTCTAACACCTTCCTTTAGAGGAAGAAATCTCCTTTAATTCTCAGAACCCAAAGATAAACTCAAACATTTGAACTTGATTAGTACAAATAATCACTTATGTTTTGTTATCATCAAAATCATAAAACCAGTGATTGTAACTTTGGGCTAACACTCTGTGCCTGACTATATGCTTGTTGTTGGGGATGAAGTGAGGTTCCTCTGCCAGTAGGTCCTGAATTCTCTCCCAACGGTGGTATAGGATGTGTTGATCGGATCGGTGCAGTGTTCTTTGTCTTCTTGAACGGACAATCACCCTTCAAATGATCTCTGGATCCGCACACAAAACATAATCTATAGGCCTTTCGACAGTTGTTCTGTGGGTGTTCGTGTTTCTGGCTGTAACGCCCCAATCCTGAGGGTATGGAGACGTTATTGCGACATATATATGTGGTTCAAAAATACCTTCACATATATGCGCTAAGTATCAGTACATGCATGAATCAGAGTACGGAAGCACATGGTGCATTATACATTCTAACATATGAGTACAATTACAAAGTTATTCCCAGATGTGACACAATATTATAAGAATATTATATCACCGATATGGTTCAAATGTTGGAATACAAAAAAAATATACAACAATGAATGGTACAAAAGGCGCTCACGAGTCAGAAAGGGAAAACTCGAGAGCCGAGCAGGGGGCTGGGAGGATAGGGCTCTGGACGTCTGCCGATGATCCACACTACCGCTGCGTATCTCTGATCAGTAATTGAAAGAATCAATCCACAAGCTCTAAGCTCCAGAATCTGGACATGAGGATCCAGGGGAGTCAGAAACTCTCCAATGAATGGAGAATGCCAAGTGGCATGCAGGGACAAGAACACGTGCATCGATAAATCTGAATCAAAAGCATGCATTAGAAATCATGTCGTGAGCATACACACTCGAACATAAATGAGATATTAAGTTATGAATGGTAACCAGGAATCAGTATAAAATGAGGAGTGATCAAGTCAGGAGGATAAGTACAGTGAAACGTGAGCAATATCAAGCAGGATACCAGAAGAGTAGTACACAGGTAATAAACTCGAAATATAATAATGATTAATAAAATTAATAATTTGAAGTAAAACCCAATGAAAGCAATAGTGGCAAAACCAGTGGTATAACCAAGTTTGCAAAGCAACACAATGAGTTATTATCTTGGCATCTTTTATTATTACTCGTCCGACCCATATATCTAGGTATGTGTCTTGGTGTACATCTCAACACACATACATCCTTATATAAGTGAGTCGAGGTTGGTTATTGAAAGCTGATGAAAAACTGATGGCTCATATTTATAGCGGTTCCCGTCTACCTTGGACACAGCCTATGGGTGCCTAAAATCACCCAAACACGCATCTTCTGGGTGCCTAAAAGCACCCTAACATGAATCATCAGTTTAGTAATCCACCACTATAAGTAAGGCATCATACCGACATTCATCATTTCCCGCTATTCCCAGTGTATGTAATCATTTTTATATCTTATTAAGCATAATTATCAAATTACAGCAATAAGCAGGAACATAACAGGTTCAGGAGTAATGGAGTACATGCATAACATGAGTACTTGCATAACAGGAGTACTTACATATCAGGACTACTTATCAGGAGATCAGGTACTACATTCCCATAATGTGATAATCATGAGTCAAGAGTTAAATATGACAGGCATCAGGTGTTAATATGACATGTGGTAGGTGATAAGTAATGTCATAACAGGGGGTAGGTGTGAAGTAGTAACACATCAGGTGTCAAGCAATACAGGCAGATGTCAGGTAATAACATGTAGATGTCAGGTAATAATATGGCAAGTGTTAGCACATCAAGAGAAAACATGTCAAGTGATAGCGTAATAGCCAGGTATAATCAAGCAGAGCTTAAGCAGTGTTGGAGGCACAGACAACAAACAGTGTTTAGTCACTAGAGTGCTTGACGGAGCTACTGGAATGACTCGGCTTAAAAGGCGAGTCTAAAATCTGGCAGAGTAACGTCTAGACGAATCTAGTGGTAAAGCGCTGAGCGCTAAGCATGCCTACCAGGCGTAGATAGAAAGTCCAGAGGACTTTAATAAACCTCAGAGAGGTTAAGCCTGGAGGCTAAGCAAGTAGGTGTATAAATAAACCGTGCCTGACGAGGCTACGATTAAGCTTGGCTCGCAGACATGGTATAGCTATTAAAACCCAGGGTTTGAGCAAAGCGGGAGCGTAGTAAGCCGTGCCTGACGAGGTATCCAATAGGCTAATTACACAGTCACACGGCTTAGCTAGGATCCCCGACTAAGCTAGAAAACCCAGAGGGTTTAGCCAGAAAGCTAATATAGGACCGCAGAGCGGTTAAGCCTGGAGGTTAGACCCGAAGGAAAGAGTGCCTGCAAAAGACGTTAGTACCAAAAGCATGCATTACAAGTAACAGTCCACAGAATACAAATACATCACACTGTACAACTCCATATGTTCGGGAACACAATTCAACATCCCAAAAAATATAGTAAAATGCCCGTCGAAGAGGGGTATCCAGAAAGGCGAGAATACTCGCCAAATTATGGAAAACGCCGTCAAATCCCCAAACTCCAAGTAACCAACACATGATCTCGTTCAAATATTATAAAATATTATATTATAATATAGAGGAGGTAGAGAGGAAGGAATTAAGAGAGAGAGAGGACGCGAGAATCGTAGAGTCACGTTACATGCATCAAGAATGTGAAGATCGCGCTACGCGAAGGCCGAGCCTCGCATCATAAAACTAAAACGCGAATGTCGCATTAACAAGATATAGTCACTTGGACGGGGGATGAGCTTCGCGTCCGGTGGCTCAACATGAGAGTCGCGTTAATGAGAGAAGGAAAGAAAAATAGAATTAGAGAGATAGAAAACACGAGAGGGAGAAAGGTCAGCAGGCCACGGCTTTGGCCGTGGCCTGAGCTTGGCTCACGGCCAGGAGAGATAGGGAGTGTGGGAGCTAGGAAGAGAGAGTGAGGTAGAGAGAAAGTAAATGAAAGCCAGAGAGTGAAAGAAAGACAGGAAGTTAAAAACAGAGAAGAAAGAAAGAAAAAGAAAGAAAGAAAGAAAGAAAGATGGGAAGAAAAGGAAGAAGAGAAAGGAGGACAAGAAGGAAAGAAGGAAAGAAAAAGGGAGGAAGAAAAAGAGAGGAAGAAAGAAAGAGGGTGGTCGACTAGGTAGGGGGACGCCGGCGGTGCTCCGGCCAGGTAGGGGCCGGCCAAGGGGGAGGGGGAAGGAAGAAGTGGTGCAAGTGTAGACTAAAGTGATGGAGATGGGAGTTGTCGAATTGGCGTTTTGGAGGGCGATAGAAGGCTAGAATGGAAGAGTTCACTGAGGAGGAGAGTTTAGTGAAGTTGGTGGTGGACGTGGTAGTGTTGGTGGTGTTGGAATGATGGAGAAGGTGGTAGTAATGGGTGTTTTTGGTGATGGAGAAGGAGGAGATTGGTGGTTTGGAGTTAAGGTTTGGGGAGTTATTGGAAGTAAGAGAGGGAGGAGATTGGGGTGTGGCTCGCCGGAGCTAGGGGAAGAAGAGGCAGCCATGGCTACTGGTGGTGTTGCCTTTGGGTGCATTGGCTGGGTGAAGAAGAAGAAAAGAAAAGGTTGAAAGAGAGAGAATGCGGGGTGTGAATATATATGTACACAAATGTGTATACATATATATATATAGAGAGAGAGAGAGAGAGTTGGGTTATTTACAAATGAGATCTGCATCTCTTTACTTAAGATCCGTATCTCAAGCCAAATAAGACCCATGTCTGGTTAAATTGAGCCAGACGCGGAGACAAAGTCCTTGTTGATAAAAAATGCAGAGTTGTGTCGAAAAGGAGAGAGGGGTGAGAGATGTAACAGAAGGTGATTTGATTGATTGAGAAAGGAATTAAATGAAGGAGAGAGGGGGATCTCTGTATCTCATAAACCAGACCTGCGTCTAGTTGAGTTGAGCTCAGAAACACGATTGAGATCCGCGTCTGGGTACGAGCTGTATACTCGTCATAAATAAGGAGAGAGAAAAGTGGTTGGGATATTTATTGAGTGGCTGAGAAATTTTGAGAAAAAATTAAGGGAAAGAAAGAAAGAGGAGGAGGAAATTATGAGTGAATGAGGAAAATCAAAAAAAATATAAAATAACAGGAAAATAATTGGTTAAAATTTCAGAATCTGGGAAAATACCGAAAACTTCGGAAAAGCCTGAAAATGAAGTAACTCAGAATTATTCCCAAAAATTCTTAAAAATAAAAAATATTATATTAAGACATATGCTGAAATCAAATTTTAGAAATTCAATCCCGTTTTCAAAATAAAAATCTTGGAATCTACCAACAATACCGGTCGACACCAAATCCGGTGGAATTTTGATAAATTCAAAAATATCTCCAAAAATGCATTTAGATAGAAAATGTGATTTTAAGAATAATATGAAAGCAGTTTCTAGAAATTCAATTCCGGTTGTAAAGAAAATTTCTGAAAATCGATCAGCGACAATGGTCGACACCGATTTTGAAGATTTGTAATTTAATTAGAAAAAATTTCAAAAAATCATGAAAAATCTAAAATATTAGAAAATATTGCTTGAAGCTGAAACTGGTCAAATTTGATTACTAGAAAGGTCAAATTGATTAGTATACTGGGATCGAGTTCCCAGTTCAGATTCGGGCTGATTCTGAATCCAAGAATCCAGATCTAATGGAAAACGATCGCATAAATATTCATAAAATAAAAATAAATACAGAAAGTAAATCAAAAAATATGATCAAAAAATCAGAATACATATCTAAGTACGTATTCCGGGAGCAGGGTGTTACATTTCATCCACCTTACAAAATTGCGTCCTCGCAATTTTGATGAGAGGTAAAATGAACAAAAAATGGACAGGGACAGGGATTATTCCAATTAAGATATGAATAATTATGGGTAGTTCTCCCAAGTTGACTGAACAATAATCAGAATATAGACATCTTCTGCACTTCCTGCCGTATAAATCTTCGAACGATGTCATATAATGCTAACCTGATATTATTTTTTTTATTTGAGAGGCCTGGAGCTGCACTTGATGAAGAGTCTGTAATAGAATTCCCGATATGATGTATACTTCTCCAAGAATAAACCGGAATACCGAAGATAAAGAAAACCATGATAATTCTGAGCATAATAAAAAGACCGATTATTAAGAATTCTAAATACCGGGCGTCGATCACTCTGAAAGATATAGCCAAGAATATAGAATAACTGTAGAGAAACCCGAATACCGAT
This sequence comes from Agave tequilana, assembly GCA_038442645.1. Classification (NCBI taxonomy): domain Eukaryota; kingdom Viridiplantae; phylum Streptophyta; class Magnoliopsida; order Asparagales; family Asparagaceae; genus Agave; species Agave tequilana. The sequence goes on from JAVJIF010032181.1 coordinate 80,532, forward strand.
TTCTGAAAGATAACTCGGTTGTAGATCAATTCTGAGAATACCCAAACTTCATAGAGTTGGTCAAGGAGATCATATAATAGCTTCATTCAGAACCCTACCGCTACATCTCTTGTCTATCCATATCTTAAGTTAGTATAAAGACGACGGGAACGAAAAACGAGAAGATGGAAAGGACGCAGAAATCAAGGAAATGACGATCAAGAAAGAATAGATAACTCTATACTTGTAGTTGGACTGTATAACTGGGATCCATGCATTCCGGTTGTAAATTTCTTTACCATTAATTTACCATCTGGACGTACTGAGGATGTGAGAGCCTAGGCTGTGATACCACCCTGTAATGCCCAGATCCTAAGAGTATGAAGATGTTACTATGACGTATAAACGTGGTTCAAAAATACCCTCACATATATACGCTAAGCATCAGTATAGGTAAGATTAGAGTACGAAAGCATATGGTGCATTATACATTCCAACACAAGAGTACAATTACAAAGTTATCCCAGGATGTGACACAATATTATAAGAATATTACATCACTGATATGGCGCAAATGCGGGAATACAAAAAGATGTACAATAATGAACGGTACAAAAAGTGCTCATGAGTCACAAAGGGAAAACTCAAGAGCAGAGCAGGGGGCCTGGGAGGATAGAGCTCTGGATGGTCTGTCGATGATCTGCGCATCTTTGATCATCAACCGAGAGAATCTATAAGCTCCAAGCTCTGGGATCTGGACATGAGGATCCAGGTGAGTCAGAAACTCCCCAACGAGTGGTGAATGCCAAGTGGCATGTAGGGACAAGCACACGTGTATCGATAAATCAAAATCAAAAGTATGCATTAGAAACTGTATCGTGAGCATACACACCTAAACATGAATGAGAAATCAAGTGATGAGTGGTACCAGGAATCAGTATAAACCGAGGAGTGATCAAATCAGGAGGATAAGTACAGTGGAAAATGAGCAATATCAAGCAGGAGACCAGAGGAGTAGTACACAGGTGGTAAACTGAAAATATAATAATGATTAAAAAGATCAGAAATCTGAAGTAAAACCCGATGAAAGCAATTGTGGTAAAGCCAATGGTATAACCCAGTTTGCAAAGCAACACAACGAGTTATTATCTAGGCATCTTTTATTATTACTCGTCCGACCATATATCTAGGTATGTGTCCTGGTGTACATCTCACACACATACATCCATATATCAGTAAGTTGAGGTTAGTTATTGGAAGATGATAAAGAACTGATGGCTTATATTTATAGTAGTTCTCGTCCGCCCAGGACACAGCTACGGATGCCTTAAATCACCCAAACAAGCATCTTCTGGGTGCCGAAAAGCACCCTAACACGAATCGTCAGTTTAGTAATCCACCACTATAAGTAAGGCATCATACCGACATTCATCATTTCCCCCCATTCCCAGTGTAAGTTATCATTTTTATATCTTATTAAGCATAATTATCAGATTACGGGAATAAGCAGGAGCATAACAGGTTCAGGAGTAACAGAAGTACATGCATAATAGTACTTATCAGGAGATCAGGTACTTAATTCCCGTAATGTGATAATCATGAATCAAAACTTAAACATGACAAGTATCAAGTGTTAATATGACAGGTGGCAGGTGATAAGTAATGTCATAATAGGGGGCAGGTGTCAAGTAGTAACACATCAGATGTCAAGTAATACAGGTAGGTGTTAGGTAATTGAACGTAGATGTCAGGCAATAATACGGCTAGTATTAGCACATCAAGCTAAAACATGTCAAGTGATAGCGTAACAGCCAAGTACAATTAAGCGGAGCTTAAGCAGTGTTGGAGGCGCGAACAACAAACAATGTTTAGTCACTAGAGCGCTTGACGGAGCTACTAGAATGACTCGGCTTAAAGGCGACTCTAAAATCCAGCAGAGATCTGCCTAGACGAATTTAATGGTAAAGCGCTGAGCGCTAAGCATGCCTACCAGGCGTAGCTAGAAAGTCCAAATGACTTTAATAAATCTCAGAGAGATTAAACCCGGAGGCTAAGCAAATAGGTGTATAACTAGATCGTGCCTGACGAGGCTACTCAACTAAGCTCGGCTTGTATACTCACGGTATAGCTATTAAAACCCAATAGTTTGAGCAAAGAGGGAGCATAGTAAGTAGGGGTGCCATCGAATCGGATACGGATCGGATATTACCTCTACCATATCCATATCCGCACCCAACCTTCGGATACGGATACGGATACGGATACGGATATTGGCGGATGTGAAAAAATGATATCCGTATCCGCCAAAATCGGATATCAGATATAAATCGGATATTAGCGGATCGGATGTGGATACTAATCGGATATGTTAAAAATGGATATGGTTAAAGATAAATTAAACAGAAATACTTATATTACTTTTTATCTCATCTACTACAATATTAAATGTGATACATACTATGATATTATTGTGTACATATCAATACATTCATCGTATTCATTGTCATTTGACTTCTATAACAATAGATTACACGTCCTCCGATGCTAAATGCCGATTCGGATGACATGGTTGATGTCGAAATACTCAAAATATCATGTGGTGCTCTTGCAAGAATCGAATACTTTTCACTATTACTTTTTCACCAACTCAAAATATCAAAATTTAATACCTTATTCCATTGAAGAATAGTCTTCTCCATACCGATATCATTGTGAAGCACGCAACATTCGGATATCGGATCGGATACGAATAAGATATTACTTTTATCATATCCGTATCCGCACCTACCTTTCGGATACAGATACGGATACGAATATTGACGGATGTGATAAAATGATATCTGTATCCGGAGTGGAGGCGGATTCGGATGCGGATATCCGCGGATAATCCGTATCCGGTGGCACCCCTAATAGTAAGTCGTGCCTGATGAGGTGTCCAATAGGCTTATTACACAGTCACACGGCTTAGCTAAACCCCCGACGAAGCTAGGAAACCCTGAGGGTTTAGCTGAAAGCTAATATAGAACCGCAGAGTGGTTAAGCCCGGAGGCTAGGCCCGAAGGCAAGAGTACCTGAAGAAGACGTTAGTATAGAACATCACATATATAGAATATTGTCTACACTGTTACAAGTATCAGTCTACAGAATACAAATATATCACACTGTACAACTACACATGTTTGGAAACATAATTCAACGTCTGAGAAAATATAGTAAATGCCTGTCGAAGCGGGGTATCAAGAAAAGCGAGAACACTTGCCTAAATAAAGAAAACACCGTCAAATCCTGAACTCTAAGTAACCAACGCGTGATCGCGTAAAATATTATAAAATATTATATTATAATAGAGAGGAGGAAGAGAGGAAGGAATCAAGAGAGAGAACACAAAAACCGTAAACATGGGAGTCGTGTTTGCGAACATCAAGAACACGAAGATCACACTACAGAAGGCTGATCCTCGCATCACAAAACTAAAATTCGAATGTCGTGTTAACAAGACATAGTCACGTGGACTCGGGGATTAGCTTCGCGTCCGGTCGCTCAAAGCGAGAGTCGCGTTAATAAAAGAAGGAAAGAAAAACATAATTAAAAAGAGAGAAAACATGAGAGGGAAAGAGGTCGGCAGGCTACAGCTTTAGCTGTGGCCTAAGCTTGGCTCACGGCCAGGAGAGATGGAGAGTGTTGAAGCTAGGGAAAGAGTGAGATAGAAAGAAAGTAAATGAGAGCCAGAGAGTGAAAGAAAGACAAGAGGTTAAAAACAAAGAAGAAAGAAAGAAAAAGAAAGAATGAAAGAAAGAAGAAAGAAAAATGAGAAGAGAAAGGAGGAGAAGAAGGAAAGAAGGAAAGAAAAGGGGAGGAATGAAAAGAGAGGAGGAAAGGAAGAGGGTGGTCGGCCAGGTAGGGGAGCGCGGTGGTGCTCCGGCCAGGTAGGGGGCTGGCCAAGGGAGAAGGGGAAGGAAGAGGTAGTGTGAGTGTAGGCTAAAGTGGTGGAGATGGGAGTTGTCGAATTGGCGTTTCGGAAGGCGATGGAAGGCTAGAACGGAAGAGTTCACCGAGAAGGAGAGTTTGGTGAAGTTGATGATGGATGAGGTGGTGTTGGTAGCATTGGAGATGGTGAAGAAGGTGGTGGTAATGGTAATGGGTGTTTTTGGTGATGGAGAAGGAGTTTGGTGGTACGGAGTTGAGGTTTGGGGAGTTGTTGGAGAGTGAGAGAGGGAGGAGATGGGGGTGTGGCTAGCCAAAGCCAGGGGAAGAAGATGCGGCCATGGCTGCTAGTGGTGCTAGTTGGGTGCGTTGGCTGGGTGAAGAAAAAGAAAAATAAAAAGATGAAAGAGAGAGAATGGGGGGTGTGAATATATATGTACACATATGTGTATACATATAAAGAGAAAGTGGGGTTATTTACAAATGAGACCTGTGTCTCATTATTTGAGATCCGTGTCTCAAGCCAAACCAAACCGGCGTCTGGTCAAATTGAGGCAGACTCGGAGATGAAGTCTGTGTTGATAGAAAACTGAGAGTTGCGTTGAAGAGAAGAGAGGAGTGGGAGATGTAACGGATGGTGATTTGATTGATTGAGAATGAAATTAAATGAAGGAGAGAGGGGATCTCTGAGTCTCATAAACCAGACCTGCGTCTGGTTAAGTTGATTTTAGACGCAGGATTGAGGTCCGCGTCTGGGTACGAGCTGTATATTCGTCATAAATGAGGAGAGAGAAAAGTGGTTGGGACGTTTATTGAGTGGCTGAGTAATTTTGAGGAAATTTTGAGGGAAAAGAAAGGAAAATGAAAAGGAGGAGGAAATTATGAGTGGATGAGGAGAATCAAAAAAATAGAAAATAACAGGAAAATAACTGGATAAAATTCCAAATTCGGGAAACATCGAAAACTTCAGAAAAGCCTGGAAAATGAAGTAACTGGGAATAATTCTCAAAAATTCTTAAAAATAAGAACTATTATATTAAGACATATGGTGAAATCAGATTTCAGAAATTCAATCCCGTTTTCAAAGTAAAAAACCTGAAATCTACAGGCAATACTGGTTGACACCAAATGTGGTGGAATGTTAATAAATTCAGAAAAATATCCAAAAATGCATTTAGATAGAAATTGTGATTTTAAGAAATAATATGAAATTCAATTTCTAGAAATTCAATTCTAGTTATTAATTAAAAATTCAAGAATCGATCAGCGGCACTGGTCGACACTGATTTTGAAGATTTGTAATTTAATTCGGAAAAATTTCAAAAAATCATGAAAAATCTAAAATATTAGAAAACATTATTTAAAGCTAAAACTAGTCAAATTTGATTACTAAAAAGGTCAAATTGATCAATATACTGGGATCGAGTTCCTGGTTCAGACTCGGGCTAACTCTGAATCCAAGAATCTGGATCCAATGCAAAATGATCGCATAAATATTCATAAAATAAAAATAAATACGAAAAGAAAATCAAAAAAATATGATCGAAAAATCAGAATACGCATTTAAGTACGTATTCCGGAAGCGGGGTGTTGCACTGGCAGAACTCATATATTGCCTGCTAATGGGAAGGTTAAAGAGGATATATAGCCAATGGAGCACCAATGGATCTCGCTGGATCCTTCCTATTCATCAACCAGAAGGGCCTCTTTACCGACTTCTTTTGTATCTTATCCTAAAGCTTTTTTTCAAACCTGATTCTACCTCACGAGCGATGGCAAGAACCTGAGAATACGTCTTGAGCTGTTGGGGTATAAGAAACTCTGAATTTTTATTCTCAAGCTTGCTTGAATCTACTTGCTCGATTTTCCTCATTGGCTACCATGGACGGTGTGAACCGTGTAAGTCGTAGAAACTCAGCAGCATACTCGTCCACAGTTCAGTCCTTCTGCTGCAACCTGATAAATTGTTCTTCCATCTCTTTCAGTACCATCTTTGAAAGAACCTCTCGTAGAAGCTTTCCGAGAACTGGTCCCCAGCATTGGGCTTCTCCAGTGTCGCTTTTTCTACCAACTACTAGGCTCTTGCTATATCTTTAGTTGTATCTTAGTCACTTCTATCTGGTTCTCATCTGGGACTCGAGCTGCCTCAGTAGATCGTCGTGTTGATTAGCCACTGCTCGGTATTCAATGAACTTGCAGTTCCAGAAAGCACAGCTAGTTGCAGTCTCCTAAAATCAGTCACATTCCTGGTCTCGATTCACTCTGTACCGTCAATAAGCCCGGTGCAAGATCTCTGTTTGCTTCTACTGATTTTCCATCATACTCTACAGGAGTCTC
>JAVJIF010032182.1:0-41730 GCA_038442645.1 Agave tequilana
GTCTCAGGCCGTTGACATCCTTGAGGTGTTCATTACAGAGGTCGAGAGACAATTAGATAGAAAAGTTAAAATCATAAGATCAGATCGAGGTGGTGAATTTTATGGTAGATATGATGAGTCAGGACAACATCCTGGCCCATTTGCCAAATTTCTAGAAAAGCATGGTATTTGTGCTCAATACACAATGCCAGGTACGCCTCAGCAGAATGGTGTTGCTGAAAGGCGAAACCGAACTCTTATGGATATGGTTAGGAGCATGATGAGCTTCTCTAATGTCCTAATTCATTGTGGAATGAAGCCTTAAAGACTGCTATGTATATCTTGAACAGGGTTCCTAGTAAGGCATTCCCAACAACTCCTTTTCGAGTTGTGGACTGGTAGGAAACCCAGTTTAAGGACATTTACATGTTTGGGTTGTCCAGCAGAGGCTAGAATATATAATCCACATGAAAAGAAATTAGACTCAAGGACAATATCTGGGTATTTCATTGGTTATCCAGATAAGTCTAAGGGGTACAAATTTTATTGTCCTAACCATAGTACAAGAATAGTTGAAACTGGTAATGCCAGATTCCTTGAAAATGGCGAAATTAGTGGGAGTGATGAACCAAGAAAGGTAGATCTTGAAGTGATAAGGGTAAATATCCCAATTACCTTTCCTTCAAGAGAAATTGTTGTCCCTCAGCTTGATCATCAAGCTGAGATACCAGAACAAACATAATGATATTGGTTCACCACTTCATGAGGATATCGCCATTGAAAATATAGTAGAACCACCACACCGGCAGCTTTGAGAAGATCTCAAAGGGAAAGAAGATCTGCCATTTCAGATGATTATGTGGTGTATCTACAGGAATCTGATTATGATATTGGGATAAATAAAGATCCAGTTTCATTTTCACAAGCCATAGAATGCAATGATTCTAGTAAATGGGTTGATGCTATGAATGATGAGTTAAAATCTATGGACCAAAATAAAGTCTGGGATCTCGTCGAATTGCCTGATCACTGTAAGAAAGTCGGGTGTAAATGGGTCTTTAAGACCAAGCGCGACTCCAAAGGCAATGTCGAACGATATAAGGCCAGACTTGTGGCTAAAGGTTTCACTCAGAAGGAAGGCATTGATTATAGAGAAACCTTCTCTCCAGTATCAAAGGACTCTCTTAGAATCATTATGGTACTTGTAGCTCATTATGATTTGGAGTTACATCAATGGATGTGAAAACTGCTTTTCTAAATGGAGATTTGGATGAGCAAATTTACATGGAGCAACCTGAAGGGTTCGCAAAGAAAGGAAAGAACACTTGGCTTGCAAATTAAAGAAATCCATATACGGACTTAAACAAGCTTCCAGGCAATGGTATATAAAGTTTAATAATACCATTACCTCTTTTGGATTTACAGAAAACACTGTTGATCAGTGTATATATCTAAAGATCAGTGGGAGCAAGTTTATATTTTTGGTTCTGTATGTGGATGATATCTTGTTAGCCAGTAGTGATATTGGTTTGCTGTATGAACTAAAGGTTATCTTACCAAGAACTTTCAGATGGTTGATATGGGTGAGGCAGCTTATGTCATTGGCATAGAGATCTTCAGGGATAGATCTCGAGGATTGCTAGGACTGTCTCAGAAAGGTTATATCAATCGAGTATTGGAAAGATTTCATATGGAGTTGTGTTCAGTCAGTCCTGCACCCATTCAGAAGGGTGACACATTAAGTAAAAGCCAGTGTCCCAGAAATGACTTAGAAAAGGGTCAAATGCAGAAAGTTCCGTATGCGTCAGCTGTTGGGAGCTTGATGTATGCACACACTTGTACCAGGCCAGATATCAGTTTTGCTGTAGGGATGCTGGGAAGATACCAGAGCAATCCAGGAATGGAGCACTGGAAATTAGCTAAGAAGGTTATGCGGTATCTTCAAGGGACGAAGGACCATATGCTCACATATAGGAGATCAGATCAGTTGGAGGTGATCGGCTATTCGGACTCAGATTTTGCTGGTTGCCCAGATGATTGTGATCCAATTTTGCATATTTTACCATATCATTCCATGCATTTTTGCAAAATAAAAATATGATTTTTACTCATCTTCTCTATATTTTTGCAGGTCACACTCAAATGGAGAAAAGGCCCAAAATCTCTTTAATTAGCAATAATTAAAGAGATTAATTCAAAAAGCCCAAAAGAGCCCAAATTTGAATCCAGAATCCAGAGAGATCCGCGCGCCAACTCAAGATTCTAGAAGGCCACGTGGATAACAACCTCGTAACCAACCTGTACCAGAAATCTGTTGCCCAACAGATTCTGTTTTGCCGCAAAAAGGTTGTGGATCTGCGGCAGTTTTAAGTTGGTTGAATCCCAGATTTTGCGCCAACAATCAGGGCTCTGGATCCTTCTTCTGAGGCCTATAAATACTTCACTTGGACCTGCGAGCAAAGAGGGAATAAAGAAGAGAGGAGAAATTAGTAGATGCTTGTAATTTTTATAGGTTTTTCTCTAGGTTTTAGTTCTTTAGACCCTCTTCTTCTTCCCTAGAAATTTTGTAAAGAGAGAGTTTGTAAGAGAAAGAAAGCTTGTGTACATCAAGGAGTGACAACTTGTGAAGCAAGGATTCATCCATTCTCTTCTCTCTACTCTTGCATTTTCTAGTTTACTTGCTTTCTTTATTTCTTACTTTACTTTCTTGCAATTTAATTCATGCTTTGCTTTTATTTTGTAATGGCTTGTATCTAACTTTTCTACATGTACTAGCTAACAACTTACTTGCTAACTACTAACTCATGGGTGATTGTTATCTTTATCTTGCAAGTTGGATGGTCTTCTCTTCTCCGATGGGTTAAACCCCCCGTCATCCAAGTGGGAAAGTAATTAGATCAACACGCAAGACAAATCCATGCCGATGAATCAACATGAGGCACGCATTCACTATCACGGAGTTTAGTAAGTTTTAGCAAGGTAGCAAGGTTAGCTAGTCATGGTTTTCTTCCATTCAAGTTTTCTAAAGTTTTCTTTTCTTTTTAGTTGTTAGTCCAAATCCAATCTTGATTTTGATTTCTTTTACATTTTCCATCATGAATATATCCATCCATTCTTTCATTTCTTCTTCATTGTTTTATTCTTTATTTTTTTAAGCATAGAAGAATTCTCGTTTTACATCTTCACTACCTATCGTAAAGCTTCCATCGCGAGCTCTCCCTGAGAATCGACTCGGTATAGCCATTGCTATAACGGAGATAAGAAAGGGTATATTAATCATCTTTCATACATTTGTGGAGTGATCTAAGCACTTGAGGTTGTTTCGAAACCTTATCTCCTTAATTGAATACATATATTTGTGCTCATTTATACTCCATAATACGACACCTTTCCCGTCTTAAACAAAATGGCACCGTTGCCGGGGAGAGCAACGTTTTAGGTTTAAAGTGAAGAACTAAACGAATCTTCTTCTCTGTTGCAGGTTACAGGTTGAAGAAAACAGGAACTTTGCATTGCAGTGACATATAAGTGGACCTGAGCCTCTGCTCTCGAAAGCAGAGACCAGGATCCCTCCAAATTGCCGCAAAATCCTGGCTTTTGCCGCAAATTTGCGGCAATAAGGAGTGCACTACTGATCATTTTTCTGCAGGGTCTCTGATTCTGCAAAATACTTCTGCTGCATTACTTAATTTCCTGTATTATTCACCCTATACCTGCTTAATAAAGTCAACAGTAAAAAATTGGTTGTAATCGTTAAAAGTTGATTAGACATTTGCATTTCTAGGCACGTGTCTTTTCAATTCATTTACTTTTACTGTTGAAGAGTGCTGGATGCAAGGTACGTAAGCATTGCATGTAGATTAGGAATCATCTCTTGCTTGATTTTCATGCTTTGAGTGAATCCTTGTTATCTATCTTGTACACTTGCACAATTCAATTTTAAGGGCATAACCGATAAATAAGATAAGGTGGGAGTTCATTACCCTTTCCTTAGCCCGAAAACCACAATCCGAGCACTCACTAACCCAAGCCTAATTTAATAAAAAAAGTAGACGTTGGCCTAGGGACATCTCGGACTCACTTAGGAGATTATCCTAAGGGGGAAAAGTGTTGGAATTTAACTCTTGCAAAATCAGTGTCTAGGAAAGGGATTGAGGGCCGAAAGCCCGAAGGTTGCTGGTTACTTAATTAAGGAACGTCTCTGACGGAAAACCTCCCAACAACCTTGACCTTTCCTGGCTGATTAGCTTGTGGTCAAAGTCTACACTAAACCTCCCGTGGACGTATAATCAGTTAGGAGTCGTCTAGGTCATAGGTCTACCCTAACTTAGGTTAGAATTTTTTCTTTTTTTGTTTGTTTATTTTGTTTCTTTTTTATTGTGATTTTTTTTGTGTGAAATGGCATTCAATAATAATAATTCTTTCCATCCTAATAATAATCCATATTTCACACCGACTTCATATTCGGATAATTCCAACCCGGTGTTTTACAATATGCACCAACCACATACGCCGGGTTGGCCTTATCCGAATCTATATGACCCATACCCCCCATCTAATAACTATAATTTCCAAAATAATTTCAACTCTTCACCAAGTAATTGGGGATTCACGTACCCCGAGTCAAATTCTCAAACTCCTTGTCCACCATATCCACCAAGTCCACAATATCCACAACATCCATTCCCGATTTTGCTTCTCATACTCCTTTTTCTGAACCACCAATTGAAGAAAAATCTTAGTTACTAAGGAGTTTAGAAGCCATTTACAGAGAGTCGAGCAAAAACTTCAAGAACCATTTGCCTCTCCAATTCCACCATATTTTCAAGAGTCTTACTCAGTTCCACCTTTTCATAATGAACAACCATTTACCTTGGAAACGAGTAAAGAACTCTTGTGTGAGTCCAAGCTTCAATCTACACACATTTGTGACTCACATTATTCACAAACTTTCCAAAGTCAAGATTCTTATACTCCTATTCTAGAGCAGCCATCTGTAGAAATATCACGTTTAAAAAAAGTATAGACATCTTGCAAGAGTCTTTGTTACAATATCAAACAACACGTGCCGAGTCTTTCAATAAGGTGGATGAACAATTGAGTCAATAGGTTAACATCTATAGGAATGAGGAAACTCTATCTTATCAACCTTTGACCAATTCAATTATGCCACACTCTATTGATATGACCCAAGACTCTTGTCATTTTGGAAATCCAGATTCAATTTCAGCACACTCATCTGAACTTGTCCATCCCATTGACATTTTGGCAAGTTTTCCTTTTCCTGAAATTGAACTTGAGTGTGAATATGATCCTGAACTTCCACTTGATGATTCAACTCTACTTCCTGATTCAATTATGACTCCAGTGTCTTCACATGATTTCACTTCATTTCCGAGTCAGTATTGGATCCAGTGCCTGTCCATTGTGAAATTGAATCACCAATCATTTATGATGATCATATTGAACTTGACCAATTCCATACTTTGAAAGTCCCATTGATAAATTGGCAAGTTCACATTTTTGTGGAATTGAACTACATGAGGAATGTGATCTTGAACCCCAACTTCGTGATTCAATCCTTTTTCCTGATTCAATAATGACTCCGGTATCTTTACCTGACTGCAATCTTTTCCCGGAGTCGACATTGGATCCTTTCCCAATTCATAATGAAGTTGAATCACCATCTTAGAGGATCATGTTGAACTTGACCAATTCTATACTTTTGAAAATTCCATTGACAAATTGGCAAGTTTTCCATTTTTTGAACTCCATGAGGAATGTGACCTTGATTCTCACAATCTCTTTACTTCTGAAACTGATTGTACAATTCTAGCAGAAGATGTTGACCTTAGTTTTGAAGAATTGTATGGCGACGAGCTTGAATTTCTTAATATTGGAAGTAAAGAGATATCACCTATAGTAGGGTCACATTCCATCATTGGAAAATGATTGTGGACTTGAGCTTCATTTTCTTGACTTGGACCCAATTCCTGAACTCACTTCGACTCTTGAACCTTTACTTGACTTAATTCACCTTCCTGAGTCGATATTAGTTCCTGTCTTTCCTGAGTCCAAGTCATCCGTTCTATCATTTTATACTCCATTCTAGGACAGGGTAGTTGACAAATTTGACTCAGAAATTTATTATGGAAAATGGAAATTAGATGGGGTCATGTACTTAATAAAAATCTTTCATGGATTCATCTTTTTAATGGGTCATATTCATTATATTTCTTGTGGGTTCCTCAAAACCCAAAGCAAAGTTGATTGGGCCATGTTTCGTGGACCAATCAGACCACCACCGGAAGCACCACCTTAAGGTAATTTTTTTTCCTTCCCTTTCCATTTTGTTTCATGCATACATAATCATGATGCATTGAGGACAATGCATGAAATAAGTGTGGGGGAGGGTTTACTAACATAGAATTTTTAGATCTTCTTTCTTTTACACTTCTTTTTAGAAATAAAAATAAATAAAAAATAAAAATAAAAATTTTTTGAAATAAGAAACAAAGTTTTGATCTATTTTTAAGAAAGATGTATCTTAGAAATTAAGAAAGCCTTAATTATGACATCTTAAACCTAGTTGAAATAATAGATCTTGTTTGAAATTATAGGCTAAGTAAGTAAAATTGGGGATATATTCTTATCTTGAATTTTTTGCCTTAGATAAGTATGCACTTCACACTTACACATTTTTGGGATGGAGACAAGACCAAAAATGCCATAAAAATAAAAAAAAAGAAAAAAAATATATAAATAAAACATCACCTATTAAGCTGGATAAATGTGCCTCAAGAAGCATGATTATTTACGCCTAACGGTGGTAAAGGAAATAAATAATCCCTTTAGTTTTGTAGCCTTTTTTACTCGAGACCTTAAACCCGAGGGATGTTTTCTCATCTGGTGCCCTAAGACCGTCTGGTTTGGAGTCATCGATTATAGGCTCGTTACAAGGGTAAACTAGAAAGCCTAAACTAAGGAAAGAAAAAAGAGAAAAAGAAAATAAATATATATAAATAAATGGCTTTATGGTTAGAATTGAAATCCCAGAAATCTTCACTGTCACGGTGTGCATACTATCTAGGTTTTATGAAAGATAACTATTCAATCCAATTTTGAAGTCTTACCTTAATTGAAGACAAGATCTTGCATAGAGACTAAGTTTAAGAAAGAATGATTATAGGTGGACTTATGACCTAAGATCACTTATATTTTTGCAAAAATAGTTCGAAAACATGTCTCTCTTTCAAAATGGATTTTCAAAACGCTAACATTTGTCTTCTTTCTTTATGGATTTTGTGGGTGTAATCCGCTGAAAACCCTCAGGAGACAACACTCCTCCTCTAGGTAACCTAGAGATTTAACGGCTTGTTGCACACGCTCAGTGCAATCGCGTCACCTGCGAAAGTGGTGTAATAAAATTGGTAGTATAGTTTTTCTTTTCTTTTCTTTATTTTGCTCGGGACGAGCAAAAGAATAAGTTGGGGGTGTTATTGTGATCCAATTTTGCATATTTTACCATATCATTCCCATGCATTTTTGCAAATAAAAATATGATTTTTACTCATCTTCTCTATATTTTTGCAGGTCCACACTCAAATGGAGAAAAGACCCAAAATCTCTTTAATTAGCAATAATTAAAGAGATTAATTCAAAAAGCCCAAAAGAGCCCAAATTTGAATCCAGAATCCAGAGAGATCCGCGCGCCAACTCAAGATTCTAGAAGGCCACGTGGATAACAACCTCGTAACCAACCTGTACCAGAAATCTGTTGCCCAACAGATTCTGTTTTGCCGCAAAAAGGTTGTGGATCTGCGGCAGTTTTAAGTTGGTTGGATCCCAGATTTTGCGCCAACAACCAGGGCTCTGGATCCTTCTTCTGAGGCCTATAAATACTTCACTTGGACCTGCGAGCAAAGAGGGAATGAAGAAGAGAGGAGAAATTAGTAGATGCTTGTAATTTTTATAGGTTTTTCTCTAGGTTTTAGTTCTTTAGACCCTCTTCTTCTTCCCTAGAAATTTTGTAAAGAGAGAGTTTGTAAGAGAGAGAAAGCTTGTGTACATCAAGGAGTGACAACTTGTGAAGCAAGGATTCATCCATTCTCTTCTCTCTACTCTTGCATTTTCTAGTTTACTTGCTTTCTTTATTTCTTGCTTTACTTTCTTGCAATTTAATTCATGCTTTGCTTTTATTTTGTAATGGCTTGTAGCTAACTTTTCTACATGTACTAGCTAACAACTTACCTTGCTAACTACTAACTCATGGGTGATTGTTATCTTTAATCTTGCAAGTTGGATGGTCTTCTCTTCTCCGATGGGTTAAACCCCCCGTCATCCAAGTGGAAAAGTAATTAGATCAACACGCAAGACAAATCCATGCCGATGAATCAACATGAGGCACGCATTCACTATCACGGAGTTTAGTAAGTTTTAGCAAGGTAGTAAGGTTAGCTAGTCATGGTTTTCTTCCATTCAAGTTTTCTAAAGTTTTCTTTTCTTTTTAGTTGTTAGTCCAAATCCAATCTTGATTTTGATTTCTTTACATTTTCCATCATGAACATATCCATCCATTCTTTCATTTCTTCTTCATTGTTTTATTCTTTATTTTTTTAAGCATAGAAGAATCTCGTTTTACATCTTCACTACCTATCGTAAAGCTTCCATCGCGAGCTCTCCCTGAGAATCGACTCGGTATAGCCATTGCTATAACGGAGATAAGAAAGGGTATATTAATCATCTTTCATACATTTGTGGAGTGATCTAAGCACTTGAGGTTGTTTCGAAACCTTATCTCCTTAATTGAATACATATATTTGTGCTCATTTATACTCCAAACATGGTGAGTATAGCCATGCTAGGGGTTGTGTTCCTTTGATTATCTTTTGCCTCCTTAAAGGCATTAAGGTAAATTTTCCTAGAGTCATAGCCTCTCATATGGCTTCTGATCAGATCCGAACTGCGGGTAGGAGCTTGCCCTACGGCATGCTTATTACCCATCTTCTTAGGGCTCTAGACTTTGATCTCTCCGCTGAAACTCCTTCCAATCCCCTGACCAACATCAATGGAGTTGTCCTGAAGATGATGGAAGCTCAGTTGCGTAGACACGCTCCTGTGCAACCACATCTTCCTCCTGCTGGTCCTGGCTCAACTTCAGCACCAGGATCTTCTTCTTCTGCAGCTCCTGCATTTTCTCCAGAGGTTCTGGCACTTCTCTCTTCGGAGGTCCGCTCTCAGATCGAGGCGCACCAGGCCTGGGTCGAGAAGCGCGACGCAGCTATTCGTACGGAGTTGGATGCTCGTGCCCTTCAGGAAGCTGCTTTTCGGGCGGAGGTCCGAAACGACATGTCATATTTTGCTGACTCCATGAGATTCGTGGATGTTCAGTTTCAGGCACTTTTCTCAAAATTTGACATGCTCGTTCCTGACCGGACTCCGACTGCTTGTCGACTCCCAGCCACCGGTCCTCCATTTCCTCCCAGCTCGCTCTTCTGTTCCTCCACCGCGCACCAGAGTAGATGGCATGGATCCAGAGGAGGTTGCTTCTTCAGAGGAAGGTGGTGATGATGACGGAGACGGCGATGACGGTAATGATGGTGCTGAGGAGTGACCTCCCCTTTTGATGATGTCAAAAAGGGGGAGAGTTATTTTGAGAGAGATATTTTGTAGTATTTGTGTTTGGTTTGTGCTTGTATTTGGATATTTTGTGATGGACATGTAGTATTTTATTTGTGTTTTGGACATGTAGTATTTATTTTTATTTTGCTTTGGACATGTATTTTTTTGTATGTGTTGTGGACATGGTTATCTTGTGTTTTTATGTATCTCTTATTTATGTCATGTATGAACTCATTTTCTTCATCTATTCTATGACATGAGTATTTGGTATTATTTGTTGGCATGGAAATATGGTGTTTATCATTTACATACGTTTTCCTATATATGCATGTGTTGAGGGGGAGCTTCATTTGAAGTCTCTACCCAAAATATTTTGTGATAACTACATATGTTTTGCCATCATCAAAAAGGGGGAGATTGTTGGCCCAAAGGCCATTATCCCAGTTATTTTGATGATAACAAAACATATTTAGTTATGTATTTAACATTTGTGTTTCAGAATATTTCAGGTTATTTAACAGGTTGTTTTTGACGGCTCCGCTAAAAGACTCACACATTTGGAGTTCGCCGCAAAAATGAAGATTCCCAAGCTATGCACAACTAGGATGCTTTGGGATCAAGATATGAAGATCAAGACAAGACCAAGACAACAAAGAAAAACAAGAGTTGTATTTTTTATTTTATTTAGATATTTTGTCAAAGCTAGATATTAGAAGTAGAGCTATGGGATTATCACACACACACACCTTTTAGTTAGGTTCATGGCTTCAAAAAGATTTTCAATTTTCATTTCTAACTTAGATCTAAAGAGAACATATTTTGGAAATAAGATTTTTAGAAAAACAATAGTTTTGGAAAATCATTTTATGGAAAACAAGTTTTTATCAAAAGGATTTTTATCAAACTATTTTAACATGATAGAAGTATGACATATGCTCATACTCTATGTTTTTACAAGTTCCAAGATTCAACCCAAGACCCAAAACCAAAACCCCAAATTTCTGGTTCTGAAAGTTCTGTTTTTCAGAACTCACAGCAACCGGTCGACCGGCCCGGTCGACCGATGTGCACAATACTGTGCACGTCTATACCAGTCGACCGACCCGGTCGACCGATGTACACTTGCTTTCACAGGAGTTTTCGGTCGACCGACCCGGTCGACCGATGAACCCCAACGGTCATATTTTTGATCGTTGGCGGTCGACCGACCCGTCGACCGGACTCTGTCAAAAGTTCTGACAGATCCAACAGCTATTTTTTTCTGGCTGATTTCTTTTTGGGATTTGATTCAAACGAATCTCTTAGGATGTTTTTGACCCCTATAAATAGGAGGTCACTTCAGTTGATATGTCTAACATTTTTAGAGCCATCAAGAATATTTTTACAAGAGATTTCTAAATTTCCAAGCTCTTCCTTTTAGACAAGATTTTCTCTCAAAAGCCAAAATTCCAATCACCTATCTTGAAGCCTACATCTCTACTTCTCTCTAGCTTAGCACTACACAATCCCATATATCTACATCTACATATTTGGTTCTAGGATTTTGCTTAGTGAGCTTTGTAAAGTGATCAAGTGTTGATCACTCTTTTCTTACTTGAGTGAAGTTGTAGAGGCATCGGCCTCAAGGCGAGCTAGTGTGCTCAAGGTGGTGTTGCGGCATCACGAGACGGACAAGTGTGTCCTTGTATTGTTGATCCAGTGGGATCCTCAATAGTGAAAATCCTTCAAGTGTGAAGGCGGGGACGTAGAGCGTGGCTCGAACCTCGGAAACAACTCCTTGTGTTTGCGTTTGATCAAATCTCTCTAAACTCTATCTCTTTATTACTTGCACTTTTATATTGTCTATTACTTGCAAGAATTTGTGTATTGTGCTAATTGTTAAGTTAATTTTTAAATTCCGCATTATTGCCATAATTCATATAGCCATCACCTATTCACCCCCCCTCTAGGTGATTTCAATTGGTATCAGAGCCTAACCCTACAACTTAGGTCTAACCACCTTAGGGAGATCCATATTTGGCTATATACATTTGTGTTGCATTTACATTTGCTTGTGCATTCATGGCATCCATGGACTTTTCTAGCATTAAATCCCCACCCAAGTTTGATGGTTTAAACTTCCCCATTTGGAAGGTGAAAATGAATCTCTTCCTTAAATCCCTAGGAGTTAGGGTAGCTAGGGCCATTACCAAAGATTTTATTGAACCCACTAGTGATGAGAGCACATGGTCCGAGGATACTTCCAAAGACTATGAGGCTAATGCTAGGGCACAATATGCATTGACCTAAGCATTAAATGAAGATGACCTTGCACGCATAATAAATTGTAAATCCGCATTTGAGGTTTGGAACATACTCATTGTGACTCATGAGGGAACGTCTCAAGTCAAGAGAGCCAAAGTTGACTTGCTACGTTCTCAATATGAGAATTTCTATATGTTTGATAATGAGAGCATTGATGACATGCTCACCCGTTTTACAAAAATAACTAATGCTCTTTCTTCCTTAGGCGACAAGATTGATAATGATCAAAAGATAAGGAAGGTGATTAGAGCTCTTCCAAAGCTTGGGAAGTCAAGGCGACCACACTCAAGGAGCTTAATGACAAAGAGGAGATGGACTTCTCCGGCTTCATCGGAAATCTCAAGACGCATGAGATGGAGATGAAAGTTAGAGAAGAGAGGGAGGCACCAAAGAAGAAGACAATTGCCTTCAAAGCCACTCCTACTACCATTGAGGAAGACGACTCATCCGAAGATTGCGATGAGGATTTCGCCATGCTCATCCGGAAGGTGGGCAAGATGTTTTACAAGAAGGGACGGCAAAGTAACTTCCGAAGAGGGAAGCCTCAAGGAAGGTACGAGAAGAAAAGAGAAGAACCCGGTCCTTGCTTTCATTGCAAGAAGATCGGTCACCTAATTGCCGTTGCCCCTCGCTTTACAAGCAACCACATCCAAGAATGGGCAAAGGAAGAAGAAAGCCTTGGCCGCTACATGGGATGATTCGGAGTCGGAATCCGAAGAGGAGCACGACGCCGCCAACATGTGTTTTATGGCACAAGGTGAAGAATCATCTAAGGTATGCCTAGAAACTTCCATTGATGATGATGATCTCACAATGGATGAACTTGCTCAATTTTTTGAAGAATTGCAACATAGGTATGAGATTTCACAATCTCATAATAAGAAATTGAAAAAGGAAAATGATGCTTTGAAGAACAAACTTGAAATTTGTTTAAAAGAAAAAATGAGTTATCTATTTCTTTTGAAAAATTGAAAAATGATTTTGATAAGTATAAGGTAACTAATAAAGGAAAAACCCCATAATTTCTAGTAATAAAATATTTTTGTTGAAATTCAAAACGTGTTGATTCTTTAGATAACACTTTAAAGAAATGTGCATTTGATTTCAAGCTTGCATCTAAAATTCCTAAGGGAGTAGCCCAGGGAAACATGTTCATCATAAACACTCTACACATAAACATGCTCACACACATAACCATGCTTTTATTACAATAGTGGTAGAATTTATATTTGCACACATTGTGGCCGCAAAGGCCATTTAGAAAAATTTTGCTATGCTAAGAACAATGTTAAGAATAAATTGTTTGGGGTTCGCCCCGGATCTAACCCCAAAGGACCCACTAAGATTTGGGTACCAAAAGAGCCACCGAATTTAAATGATACAGGTATAGGTTGATCTACCCCTCCAAGACTTAGGAGGAGGTGGTGCCCGGGTGGTTGATGCATCGGAGCTTAAAGAACAAATCATGCATGCATCGCTATCGTGGAGACCTATTTGTGGAGATTGCCCGTAAATTGGTAACATCTCCATTTAAGAGTTTAATTTTGTATATACAATTGTTATAGGATTGCTAGTTTAATTTTATGCCTCATTAATACATGATTAGTATAAACTTGCAACTCTCATGATTGTATATGCCATGTCCAGTTTTTGATTTTTAGTCATGTATACATATGTATAGAATTGATAGTTTGCTTTTGTACTCTATTGATATATGCTTGTATAGAACTACTTTTCTATCATGTTGTATATGTGCCTTGTATTAACTTCTATATCTTTTATTTCATGCCTTGTTTATTGTATGTCCACATGTATAGGTTATTATTTGTGATTATATACTTGTATACATATACACTTTATAAATAAAAAAAAATAAAAAATAAACATTTGTAAAATTTCCTATTTAAACAAATACCTTAAAGATGGCAATTGCGCACCTCAACTCATTCAAGAGGAATCAAGAGGATGAAGTTCAGAACCCGTCACTGGGTATTCGGCTTCAACATCTTTAAAATCTTTGTTTAAATATGAAAAATAAAATTTAAAAGGGATTGCATGAATTTTGATGTTGTAATAACTTAATGAAGATTTAAAACCTGTTGGTGTATTCCTATATGTTTATATATCATACTTATTTTAATTACAAAATTTATTTAAAATTTTTTTTGGGTCTGTTGCTGATAACAGATTTCAGGCAAAGCCGGTCGACCGACCTATAAAGCTCCGGTCGACCGACTCTGCCTGAGAAGAAATTTTTATTTCTTTTCTGTTATCGGTCGACCGACTATATGTCCCGGTCGACCGATCTTGTCTGCAGAGCTCTCGGGATAAATCGGTCGACCGAGCCGGTCGACCGCCCTATAGTCAGAGCTCTCGGGTTGTTTCGGTCGACCGACCCTCGGTCGACCGATCGTCGTGTATTTTGCCCTATAACTGTCTTTTCTCTTCATTTTTTTTTCTTTCTCTCTCTCTCTCTCACTCAACGACAACCACTCATCTCTCTCCAAAAATTTTTTCTTTCTCTCCAAACTCTCAACCAAATCCAAATCAATTAAAAACCCATCTCAATTTCCTCCTTCTACTTCCAGATCTTCGATTTCAGCGCCTCTCATCCGCTAGATTCGGAGAATTTCGAGAT
This sequence comes from Agave tequilana, assembly GCA_038442645.1. NCBI lineage: Eukaryota > Viridiplantae > Streptophyta > Magnoliopsida > Asparagales > Asparagaceae > Agave > Agave tequilana. The sequence continues at coordinate 14,543 of JAVJIF010032182.1, forward strand.
TTTCAGTCTAGGGTTTTGGATTTTCACAGTTAAGGTAAAAAAATCCGATTTTGACTCTAATTTTCATTTCTTGCTTTAGAATCTATTATCTATTGTCATCTATCTAGGTTTCTAAGCATCTAGATCGTGCCTTAAACTTGATTACACCTAAAAATCTAATTTTTATTCATCATGCCTAAACGTTCCAGATCTGAGAAGGGAAAGGAAGTTGCACAACCTTCCCCCAAGCTCCTAGACCCATTCGCTCCTTCATTAATGATCTTGCTGCTGATAGATACTCCCATCTCCCACTAGAAATATCAACTCAGGGAGATTTGTAGCTATTCAGGATTTTGAACATCTAGATATCCCTCAAATCTTGCAAAACAACAATTTAGTGGAATTCCTAACCATCAAGGAACAAGTTTACACCTCCCTTGTTCCTTACTTTTATGCCAATTTTGAATTCGATGGAAATCGGATCACATCTAGGGTTTTAGGTAGAAACATCGACATTTCTATAGGTCGATTTGCTAGGATTCTGCATCTCTCCACTGGCGGAGCAGATGTGTATTCCCATGATTTGCATGACTTTGAATTTCCGGAGGGTGAATCTTCACTCACCGCCTCTACTCTAATCCACGGGAATGACAATCCCGGCTTGGTTAGAAACGAGGTTGTGAGTAGGTACACTCTTCAATCTCAAGTCCTTGCCAAGATTATTTTCTTCAACATTGTCCCCAAACATGGTGAGTATAGCCATGCTAGGGGTTGTGTTCCTTTGATTATCTTTTGCCTCCTTAAAGGCATTAAGGTAAATTTTCCTAGAGTCATAGCCTCTCATATGGCTTCTGATCAGATCCGAACTGCGGGTAGGAGCTTGCCCTACGGCATGCTTATTACCCATCTTCTTAGGGCTCTAGACTTTGATCTCTCCGCTGAAACTCCTTCCAATCCCCTGACCAACATCAATGGAGTTGTCCTGAAGATGATGGAAGCTCAGTTGCGTAGACACGCTCCTGTGCAACCACATCTTCCTCCTGCTAGTCCTGGCTCAACTTCAGCACCAGGATCTTCTTCTTCTGCAGCTCCTGCATTTTCTCCAGAGGTTCTGGCACTTCTCTCTTCGGAGGTCCGCTCTCAGATCGAGGCGCACCAGGCCTGGGTCGAGAAGCGCGACGCAGCTATTCGTACGGAGTTGGATGCTCGTGCCCTTCAGGAAGCTGCTTTTCGGGCGGAGGTCCGAAACGACATGTCATATTTTGCTGACTCCATGAGATTCGTGGATGTTCATTTCAGGCACTTTTCTCAAAATTTGACATGCTCGTTCCTGACCGGACTCCGACTGCTTGTCGACTCCCAGCCACCGGTCCTCCATTTCCTCCCAGAGCTCGCTCTTCTGTTCCTCCACCGCGCACCAGAGTAGATGGCATGGATCCAGAGGAGGTTGCTTCTTCAGAGGAAGTGGTGATGATGACGGAGACGGCGATGACGGTAATGATGGTGCTGAGGAGTGACCTCCCCTTTTGATGATGTCAAAAAGGGGAGAGTTATTTGAGAGAGATATTTTGTAGTATTTGTGTTTGGTTTGTGCTTGTATTTGGATATTTTGTGATGGACATGTAGTATTTTTTTGTGTTTTGGACATGTAGTATTTTTTTTATTTTGCTTTGGACATGTATTTTTTTTGTATGTGTTGTGGACATGGTTATCTTGTGTTTTTATGTATCTCTTATTTATGTCATGTATGAACTCATTTTCTTCATCTATTCTATGACATGAGTATTTGGTATTATTTGTTGGCATGAAAATATGGTGTTTATCATTTACATACGTTTTCCTATATATGCATGTGTTGAGGGGAGCTTCATTTGAAGTCTCTACCCAAAATATTTTGTGATAACTACATATGTTTTGCCATCATCAAAAAGGGGGAGATTGTTGCCCAAAGGCCATTATCCCAGTTATTTTGATGATAACAAAACATATTTAGTTATGTATTTAACATTTGTGTTTCAGAATATTTCAGGTTATTTAACAGTTGTTTTTGACGGCTCCGCTAAAGACTCACACATTTGGAGTTCGCCGCAAAAATGAAGATTCCCAAGCTATGCACAACTAGGATGCTTTGGGATCAAGATATGAAGATCAAGACAAGACCAAGACAACAAAGAAAACAAGAGTTGTATTTTTTATTTTATTTTTAGATATTTTGTCAAAGCTAGATATTAGAAGTAGAGCTATGGGATTATCACACACACACACACCTTTTAGTTAGGTTCATGGCTTCAAAAAGATTTTCAATTTTCATTTCTAACTTAGATCTCTAAAGAACATATTTTGGAAATAAGATTTTTAGAAAAAACAATAGTTTTGGAAAATCATTTTATGGAAAAACAAGTTTTTATCAAAAGGATTTTTATCAAACTATTTTAACATGATAGAAGTATGACATATGCTCATACTCTATGTTTTTACAAGTTCCAAGATTCAACCCAAGACCCAAAACCAAAAACCAAAATTTCTGGTTCTGGAAGTTCTGTTTTTCAGAACTCACAGCAACCGGTCGACCGGCCCGGTCGACCGATGTGCACAATACTGTGCACGTCTATATCAGTCGACCGACCCGGTCGACCGATGTACACTTGCTTTCACAGGAGTTTTCGGTCGACCGACCCGGTCGACCGATGAACCCCAACGGTCATATTTTTGACCGTTGGCGGTCGACCGACCCGGTCGACCGGACTCTGTCAAAAGTTCTGACAGATCCAACAGCTATTTTTTCTGGCTGATTTCTTTTTGGGATTTGATTCCAACGAATCTCTTAGGATGTTTTTGACCCCTATAAATAGGAGGTCACTTCAGTTGATATGTCTAACATTTTTAGAGCCATCAAGAATATTTTTACAAGAGATTTCTAAAGATTTCCAAGCTCTTCCTTTTAGACAAGATTTTCTCTCAAAAGCCAAAATTCCAATCACCTATCTTGAAGCCTACATCTCTACTTCTCTCTAGCTTAGCACTACACAATCCCATATATCTACATCTACATATTTGGTTCTAGGATTGTGCTTAGTGAGCTTTTGTAAAGTGATCAAGTGTTGATCACTCTTTTCTTACTTGAGTGAAGTTGTAGAGGCATCGGCCTCAAGGCGAGCTAGTGTGCTCAAGGTGGTGTTGCGGCATCACGAGAGACGGACAAGTGTGTCCTTGTATTGTTGATCCAGTGGGATCCTCAATAGTGAAATCCTTCAAGTGTGAAGGCGGGGACGTAGAGCGTGGCTCGAACCTCGGAAACAACTCCTTGTGTTTGCGTTTGATCAAATCTCTCTAAACTCTATCTCTTTATTACTTGCACTTTTATATTGTCTATTACTTGCAAGAATTTGTGTATTGTGCTAATTGTTAAGTTAATTTTTAAATTCCGCATTATTGCCATAATTCATATAGCCATCACCTATTCACCCCCCTCTAGGTGATTTCAGAGGACTCCATCAATTTTGGTAAATTAGGTTTTGTGATAAGAGAAGGACAGAGAGAAGAGGATCATTGCAGATTAAAGCTATTGCAGGATTCAAGAAAGGATCAAGGTCTTCATCCATTCATCTTCCTCGTTCATTAATGGCTTCAGGTATGGGAATTAAGTATATGTGTTTTTGATTATGTATTCAATTCTTGAGATGATTGATTCTAAATTCATGGCTGTTAATTCGCATTAAGTTTGTTTTAATTTCTTACAGGAACCTATGCTGAAGTTTTAGATTTACGCATATTTAGCACTTAATTATTTTTCTTCTATCTCATATAACATAATTTTTAATTTTTAGTACTTTTTAATTGTTCAAGAGCATTTGAGACACGTCAACAGTGTTGAAATGCCGGAGATGATTTTTTTTTCCCTTTTAAAAGATTATTTATTTTCAACGAAACAATATATTCAAACCACACTTTGTAGAAGAGAATAAAAAATTTGGTGGCATGGACAACGGGCCCTGAATCACTGTATTGTTTCCTGAATTAAGATTGAGTCCACGAAATTGAATAAAAAAAATATTTGCGGTAGGTAATTTTTGGAGGAGTTATTAACGCATTAAAGTGTGTAAATTAAAAGATGAATTTAGAGATTAATCAGAACAAATACACCGAATGAGAAAAACTATGGAGAGCAAGAGAGAGGAACTACTATAATTCAGAAAAAATTATAATAGTGACTGCCTGATCTCACCCACTATTTCTGAGATTCATTATTTGTCTCCCCCTCTCGTTGGAGGGGTTTACTATTTATACAAATGAGTATTTTTGGTAAGATTACAAAGTTCTCATTTATCTGAATATCTATCCTATCTCACTGTTTATCTTGGAAGCGGTTAGAACGAAATATCTTTATTTGAATTGGTAGAGCTCGTATTTGTTTTTATCTCTAGTGGGGTCTATCCAGCTGCCAATGTGGTTGATCACTCCCGAGCTATAACCTCTGAATTCAAATGAAGATTTGTTTTGGAGATAGGATACTTGTAACCGACTTTATCTCTACCTTTTGACTGTTTGAAATGCTTGGAGTTTAGATGAGAATAGAACTCTTCTTCAGAAATTCTAGATATGAGCACGTGTCACGCTATTGTCTAAGAACTAAATAGACACGTATGGTGATCTCGAGAGATCATAAAGTGACTACAACACCGTCCAACCATAATTCTTAACTATAATGTAAAAATGGCTGCCATATTATTTATATGTATATCAACAATGGTATGAACATGCTGCCTACATACAAGCATGCATACAGAAATAACCAATATCAACACCAAAAATAGAACAAACAGTGACAACAAATCAGCAAATGATCAACCCACGCCAATCGGAAAAGCAGCAGCTCCTCCGACGATCAGAAGTAGTCGACGTCGCACCTCGTCCCTTCGAACACCGCGCTCGAGCTCCCCGGCGCCGGGAGCTTCATGGTGCAATCAATCTTAGGCTTGGCATGAATCTTGAAAAACCACACCTTCAGCCTAATCCTCGTATAGAGCTTCACCTCAACCAAATAGTATCCTTCCCCCTTCTCCCTATAATAAGTCGTGCTCATCGAGTTCCCCAGCAACAGGCTCTGCCCTTTAAACGACGGGAACAGGTCCGTGGTATTCTTGTGCCCTTGGTAGAAAGTCGGCAGCGACGAATTGAACGCGAACCTCGATCCATCGTAAAGGGCCTGAGCCTCGATGTAGTCGTAGTAGATGCCGATTCGCTTGTTGGGGTTTCGAAATGCCATGTCGAGGGAGAGGTCGTAGTTGATGGTGGTGGTGGTGGTGTTTGGAGAGGTTGAATTGGGAGAGGGTGGCGGAGGTGACGTAGACCTTGATCTCGTTGGGGCGGAAGACGAGCCAGAGGACGAGGACGATGATGCCGAGGATGACGATGAGGGAGACGAGGAACTTGACGAGGGAGCAGAGGAGGGAGCAGGGCCAGCAGCAGGAGCAGGGAGAGCGGCGACGGCCAATGGAGTTGTTGTATTGGGGCGGAACCGGGGCCCGTAGTAGGCGCCGTTCAGGTGAGCTTGCTTTGAGTCCATGATGATGATGATGATGATGAGAGATTGAGATGGAGATTTTGGATGCAAGTGTGAGGGTTTTTATAGGGTTGTAGTGAGGAGAGGAAAGAACGGAGAAGTTTGGAAAATCCGCGGTTAAGGAAACGCGTGTTGCTGTTAGGGCTTGGTTTGAAAATGGAGGGATGAGGATAACATTGTGTGCATTTTAGGAAATTATAAAAAACAAAAATAAATTAAAAAAGAAAGACGAGGTGACTATAGCTTTTTTATTTTTTATTTTTACCGTGAATATATTTGCAGAAAGAAGACTTTAAAAAAACAACAAATGTCAGAAGATCAACAAGAACGATCAACAAATGTGCATGGTGTTAGAACTAATACAAGACGAAATTGTGGACTACTTGCTAGAGAGATGAAGAAAACATATACAAGACGAATTGGGGACTACTTGCTAGAGAGATGAAGAACAAGTCAATAACTAGTTAATTTGTTGGATACGTTTCTGTTGAGAAACGCGTACAAGTGTTGTTACATATTCACAATGTTCCTCCCAAACGAACACGAGAGACTCTTAATTAGGGAGGCAGGTTTACCTTCATCACTGGACGATGAAAAATAAAAAATTTGTGTTCATCTGCAATATATCTGTCTGGGGCCGGGTTGGCTCCTTCACACGTTGCACCGGATCCAACGTATTGTGGGCCATTCATCACAATTGATGGACGGCTTAATTCGGGAGAGAGAAAAGAGGATGATGAGGTCCACAAAACGCATTTTTTTTTCTTTTAAAATTTCAAATCGGGTCGTCCATCACTTGTGATGAATGGTTCACAACGCGAAGAACCATCACCTGATCCTTTAAGAGATGGAGCCTACCCGGACCCGTCTGTCTGAATGTATAAAGGACACAACACACATCCTGATGGGTACTGGGAAGGAGAAACTACCGAACCTAACGTGTGAGAATAAAAAAAAAAACAAAATATGGACTTTTACCGCAGAAAAGACACCCGACGAATTATCTGAAAGGAACAGGGGGTGATAATGTGATAGGCTGTTGCCACGGCCCAATAGGTCGTAACGTAGGCCCATTTATCTGGCCTTTTATTTCCGTTAAAATTCTTAGGGCGACAAAATAATTGTTTTGCTTCAGACGGTACTTTTAACACAGTAAGCTCTAGCTAGGGATGATAATGGGCTCCGGCTGAACTGAGCCTAAGATGGGCCCCAGCGCTCGCCCCAAAATATTTAAGGCCTTTTAATTTGGCGTAATCCTAGCCCTAATTCAACTGGTCCCCCGCAGACCCGGGGTTGACCCCAAGGCTTCCGTTTAGAACCAGAGGGTATTTAGAAATAAGGGGAAAAAAAAAACACTTAAATTTTTTCTTAGACAATAAACAGTAGACTCTGAATAAGCACCAAAGACAATCATTCTATAAAATATTAATTGAAGTGATTCTATTTAAAGATTAGCGTAGAAAAATGCATATTTTTAAGCTTAAAAGTAGTAGATATCTAAATGATTAACAATTGATTAGAATAAAGTAATAAATTAAAAATTAAATCTTGAAAACAAATGGACAACACTCTTTTAGACTTATGTTTCCTTTACAATTATAAGTTAATAATTCGACCTTTGTTTTCCATACCGTTTTATGCTGACTATTCTACTTAATGACATTGCTAAGTTGTTAGATATACATAATACTTTGGAGTGGGTAAAGAGGATGCAATCTAATAGGGAACAACACGATTTGAAGTTAAGCACCAACCAAGTATGGTGGACCTGGGAATCCACCTAAATAGATGCATGGTATATGAGAGGGAGCGAGGAACCATCACAGAGAGGAAGAAACTAAGAATCAGGAAGCATGGCCCAGAGGCAAGCATGAAAGATCAATGGGGAGTACCATGTTGTGAAATAGAAAAACATAAATCTTAAATTTATAAGAGTTGGCAAACATGCCAATTTGTATGCAGACAAATCAAAGCATGAATTGGCCTAAAGGCTCTTCACCCTAGTTTTGATGATTATATTCTCATGAAGTTATTAGTACTAATAAATTTTGTTTATATAAGTTTGAGGTTTATAAAGAGTATTTCAATCATATGTTTAGCTTCTCCAAAAATCTCACATGTTTCGAAGCTAACTACAAAGTGATCCATGAGCTCAAGCATCAAGATCAAACATTGTTGATTGAGATTTTACCTGCACAAAAATACAGAATTTCAGAACTTGTATAACAAAATAGTGCAAGTACTCAATACTACCGCAATAGCAAGTGTGTTGGCCCAAAGGCCTTCCACCCTAGTTTTGATGATGATTAACTCATGTAGTTATGTGTACTAATAATCTTGTGATTTTAGTTTCAGATCATTAATCAAGTTATTAGTTGGTGATTAGCTTCAACAAGATGATTTGGAAGCTATCACATGTTGATTTAAGAGCCCGAGCGTTAAAGATCATATATAGCACTTGCTCGGTGGATCAAACAGTTTTGGTTCGAGTCGGCTTGGAGATTGCGCTCTACAAGAAGACTTCGGTACCATAGTTTAGTTTTGTGTTTAGATCCAAAATTGTAAAGATTAGAATAGTATGATATGCTCAAGTTCACAACACACACGTTTCATGTTTTGAATATTGGTTTTCGGTTTTTCGGTTTTAGGTTTAACCGATCTTGGTTTTCATGAATAGATAGATCAAAACAAGTTTACATGGTTTAATGTATATATGATTTGTTCATATACATGCATGCTTCAACTACTTAGACAAACTTACTTTGATATACCTATTTCATGTGTTTTAGGTTTTGTGTTTTAACAAAACTTATTTTTGGAATTAATGACAAAAACATGGATATATTATATATATATATATATATATATGTTTCATGTATATAGGATTATATCCATATGCATCATGCTTCAAAGTGTTTAAATATCATGTTTTTGTATTTGGAAGAGTTTTGGACAAAACGTATTTTCTATTCAAAATTCAAGTTTTAGAAAATACAGTTTTTGGTTTTTGGTAAAATGATAAGACACAAAAATAGTTCATATTGATTGATATTTGAGCTAAACTTTTTACCACATGTTTATATATCAATGCAAAATGATAAAACTATTTTTGGTGATTTTTAGAAAAGATAAAAGAATTTTTAAACATGTTTCTAAGTCAGTTTTCAGTTCCAGGCTTCAACCAGTCGACTAGTCTTCTGACCAAGTCGACTTGGTTGAAGTCGGTCGACCGGATCGGTCGACCGACGTGCACAGATCTGTGCACGTTTGGCAGACACTGGACGGTCGACCGTCCGGGTCGACCGGGTCTGAGAGCAGAGCTCTCTGTTTGTTTGGGTCGACCGGGGCGGTCGACCGGTAGCTGCCAACGGGCAGAATTTGACCGTTGGACGGTCGACCGCCGGTCGACCGGCAGTGTATTTCTGGCATTTTCTGCTGCCAACGGCTACATTTTTCTGGGGGCTATAAATACCCCATTGGGAAGAGTTTTTCTTTAAGATTTTTTTGTGCGAATTTTCCTTACTCTCTGGTGTTTTCACAGCAATCAAAAGAAGTTTTTGGATTCAAATTGAACAATCTTATTTGGTGTTTTTGCTAGGGTTTGGAATATCAAAGAAATGGCTTTTGGGAAAAAGAGTTTTGATTCATCTTCTATATCTTGGTTTCAGTTTTTTCCAAGGATTTTCTTTGTGATTTTGATTTCCATTCCATTGGTTCTCTCCACACTTGAGCAACATCTACTTTCTTATTCTATAGGATCTTTTGTGTGGGAGAAAGAAATGTTTGTGGTTATTGTTTAGACCACCAAGTTAAAAACCAATCTTTGCTTTATGCCTTGCCCTCATTGTGTTGAGGAAGTTGTGCATTTGGGTTGTATCCCTCAGGTTGTGAGGTGATCCTTGTGTTTGCTTTGTGCTAATCCCTCGGGTTGTGAGGTGATTATTTTGTTGGATTGGAGCTTGCCTCAAGGAGGAGGTTGTGTTGTAAAGAGAGGAGTTGGGTATTCCTTGTGAGAGTTCTTTGTGGACTAGCTAGTGGATTAGAAATCCTTCGTGTGTCGAAGGCGGGGATGTAGAGCTGGGTGCTCGAACCTCGAAACATATCTTGTTGTTTGCGCTTGATCCATTGACTCTCTATCTCTCTTTACTTTGTGCCTTGCAACTTTCATATTGTGCATTCATAATTGCTTGGCTTGGTTGTGTGTGCATCATTTGTTGATTGCACTTGAGCGTATTGCATTCAGTTTTTAATTCCGCATTAAGATCATTAGATTAGCATAATCACCTATTCACCCCCCCTCTAGGTGATGTTTCAATTGGTATCAGAGCTAGTGCTTCTGATATTTAGGTTTAACCACCTAAGAGTGAGATCTTGATTTGCTAATCTTCATTTGCATTGTTCATTTGCACTCATTTAGTTTGCTCTCATGGATAGCCCTCCTATGTTTGACCATATTAGACTTGATGATTGGAAGGCCAATATGAGTAGCCATTTGAAAAGACTAGGACATCTAGTTTATCAAGTCTCCACTATGGAATCATTCCCTAATAGTAGCAAGCATAAGAAGGCAAATGCATTAGCACTTAGAGAACTTAGAGCATCTCTTAGTGAACATGTTTTACCGGTGTTTGATCGTTATGACTCGACTTTTGCAGTTTGGAGCTTATTGACGTCTCCCGAGCTTCCAAGGATTATCAGCAAGATGAGGAGATCTATGAGAGAAAAGTCCGAAGAGCATTGCCTCATGGTCCAAGGGAATAACTCCCTTGAGGTACAATCGGATTCTCAATTAGATAATAGCTCTAGTTCCTATTGCATGGTTGTTTTGAAGTTCAAACTTTAAATTTGGAACTTGCTCAAAAGCTTGAAAATTTATTGGAAAAACACAATCTTTTGAAAGAGGACAACCTTATTTTGAAAAAATGAATAAAGGATTTGTGTTCTAATTTTGAATTGGTTTTGCAAGAGAAGGAAGAGATTACTAGTGAACGTGACTCACTAAGATCTCAACTAGACCTTGCCCTTGATGAGATTGATATTTTGAAAAACAAAAATGATTGTAATGATGTTGTGAAAAACAATGAGTTTTATCTTCTAAATTGGATTTTGTTTTAAAAGATAACCTTGTTTTGAAAAATAAAATTGATTCAATTACAAAAGAATTGAATTTGGTTTTGAAGAAAAATGAATCTTTGAAATTGATATTGATTCTCATGTGTGCCATGCTAGTATAGCTTCTTCTTCTTCTTGCACACCTATTGCATGCTCCACTTTATCTTCCACTATTGAAAATGATATAAATGATTTGAAGAAAAGGTTGAATGTTTGGGCTCCACTTTGAGCCAATGCACATTGAATCATTCACGTTTGGAAACCTGGTTCGCAAGAAATAAGGTCCATCTTTGCATGCACACCCTACACGGCATACACATGCTTTCCACGGACACAACCATAACATGTATGCTCATGTGTACACTTGTACACATTGTGGTCGAAAAGGCCACCTTACTAGATTTTGTTATGATCGTGTTTATCATGAAAATTTAGCAACTAATCTTGTTTGGGTTAGAAAAGATACTAACCCCCGTGGACCCAAAATAAAATGGGTACCAAAGACCACCTCTATGCTTTTTGATGTAGGTGGGAGCTCTCGCATCACGTGAGGGTATTGGTGCCTTGAGGTGGATGCGTTCTAAGCTTAAAAGAGAACCATTTGGATGCTTCACTCTCAAGGAGATTTGGTGGGAGGACTATCGTGGTTTGAAGAATTAGAGATGCACCTTCATCGGTTTTGGTATCATTCTCTAACTCACATTTTTATTTGCATACTTTTCATGTTCATCTATTTATAGCATGCCATGGTTTATTGTTCATTATACTTATGTCATGTTGATTAGATTAGTGTTATACATGTTTAAGTTACTTGAGACACCCATGTTTTATATGGATCTATATTTAGTGTTCTCACCTTTTTTAAACTAACATACATGCCCTAGATCTAATGCACATGCATTATGACCATGTGGATGTTTATGATTTTTGTTTTGGTGAATCATGTTTTATGTTTCATGATTAGTATGATATTTGCCATGTTTATTAGACTTATGCTTTACATGATTAGTTGTTGAGACACCCATGTTTAGTATGGACCCATATTTTGTGTTCTCTTTATGTTTTAGCTATCATGTTAATCATAGATCTTATGCACATGTCTTTGTCATGCTAAATCATATGGTTGACTATGACTTTTTGTTTTAATAATTCATGTTTTGATTATTATGTTTATCATGTTGGGTTATATGATTCCCGTTTTATGCTTCATGATTGAATATGCGTTTAGATGTTAGTTTCATTAAGACTAGGATTTATACTTGTACATATAGTGGGCTACAAATAATGTTGGCCCAAAGGCCATTATCCAGTTATTTTGATGATAACAAAACATATTTAGTTATGTATTTAACATTTGTGTTTCAGAATATTTCAGGTTATTTAACAAGTTGTTTTTGACGGCTCCGCTAAAAGACTCACACATTTGGAGTTCGCCGCAAAAATGAAAATTCCCAAGCTATGCACAACTAGGATGCTTCGGGATCAAGATGATGATGTGAAGATCAAGACAAGATCAAGACATTGAAGAAAACAAGTTTTGTATTTTTATTCTTATTTTTAGAAATTTTGTCAAAGCTAGATATTAGAAGTAGAGCTATGGGATTATCACACACACACACACCTCTTAGTTAGGTTCATGGCTTCAAAAAGATTTTCAAATTCCATTTCTAACTTAGTTCTAAAGAGAACATTTTTTGGAAATAAGATTTTTAGAAAAACAATAGTTTTGGAAAATCATTTTATGGAAAAACAAGTTTTTATCAAAAGGATTTTTATCAAACTATTTTAACATGATAGAAGTATGACATATGCTCATACTCTATGTTTTTACAAAGTTCCAAAATTTACCCAAGACCCAAAACCAAAAACCCAAAATTTCTGGTTCTGGAAGTTCTGTTTTTCAGAACTCACAGTAACCGGTCGACCGGCCCCCGTCGACCGATGTGCACAATACTGTGCACGTCTATATCAGTCGACCGACCGGTCGACCGATGTACACTTGCTTTCACAGGAGTTTTCGGTCGACCGACCCGGTCGACCGATGACCCCAACGGTCATATTTTTGACCGTTGGCGGTCGACCGACCCGGTCGACCGGACTCTGTCAAAAGTTCTGACAGATCCAACAGCTATTTTTTTCTGGCTGATTCTCTTTTGGGATTTGATTCCAACGAATCTCTTAGGATGTTTTTGACCCCTATAAATAGGAGGTCACTTCAGTTGATATGACTAACAATTTTAGAGCCCATCAAGAATATTTTTACAAGAGATTTCTAAAGATTTCCAAGCTCTTCCTTTTAGACAAGATTTTCTCTCAAAAGCCAAAATTCCAATCACCCATCTTGAAGCCTACATCTCTACTTCTCTCTAGCTTAGCACTACACAATCCCATATATCTACATCTACATATTTTGGTTCTAGGATTGTGCTTAGTGAGCTTTTGTAAAGTGATCAAGTGTTGATCACTCTTTTCTTACTTGAGTGAAGTTGTAGAGGCATCGGCCTCAAGGCGAGCTAGTGTGCTCAAGGTGGTGTTGCGGCATCACGAGAGACGGACAAGTGTGTCCTTGTATTGTTGATCCAGTGGGATCCTCAATAGTGGAAATCCTTCAAGTGTGAAGGCGGGGACGTAGAGCGTGGCTCGAACCTCGGAAACAACTCCTTGTGTTTGCGTTTGATCAAATCTCTCTAAACTCTAACTCTTTATTACTTGCACTTTTATATTGTCTATTACTTGCAAGAATTGTGTATATATGCTAATTGTTAAGTTAATTTTTAAATTCCGCATTATTGCCATAATTCATATAGCCATCACCTATTCACCCCCCTCTAGGTGATTTCAATTGGTATCAGAGCCTAACCCTACAACTTAGGTCTAACCACCTTAGGAGATCCATATTTGGCTATATACATTTGTGTTGCATTTACATTTGCTTGTGCATTCATGGCATCCATGGACTTTTCTAGCATTAAATCCCCACCCAAATTTGATGGTTTAAACTTTCCCATTTGGAGGTGAAAATGAATCTCTTCCTTAAATCCCTAGGAGTTAGGGTAGCTAGGGCTATAACTAAAGATTTCATTGAACCCACTAGTGATGAGAGCACATGGTCCGAGGATACTTCCAAAGACTATGAGGCTAATGCTAGGGCACAATATGCATTAACCCAAGCATTAAATGAGGATGACCTTGCACGCATAATAAATTGTAAATCCGCATTTGAGGTTTGGAACATACTCATTGTGACTCATGAGGGAACGTCTCAAGTCAAGAGAGCCAAGTTGACTTGCTACGTTCTCAATATGAAAATTTCTATATGTTTGATAATGAGAGCATTGATGACATGCTCACCCGTTTTAACAAAAATAACTAATGCTCTTTCTTCCTTAGGCGACAAGATTGATAATGATCAAAAGATAAGGAAGGTGATTAGAGCTCTTCCCAAAGCTTGGGAAGTCAAGGCGACCACACTCAAGGAGCTCAACGACAAAGAGGAGATGGACTTCTCCGGCTTCATCGGAAATCTCAAGACGCATGAGATGGAGATGAAAGTTAGAGAAGAGAGGGAGGCACCGAAGAAGAAGACGATTGCCTTCAAAGCCACTCCTACTACCATTGAGGAAGATGACTCATCCGAAGATTGCGATGAGGATTTCGCCATGCTCATTCGGAAGGTGGGCAAGATGTTTTATAAGAAGGGACGGCAAAGTAACTTCCGAAGAGGGAAGCCTCAAGGAAGGTACGAGAAGAAAAGAGAAGAAACCCGTCCTTGCTTTCATTGCAAGAAGATCGGTCACCTAATTGCCGATTGCCCCGCTCTACAAGCAACCACATCCAAGAATGGGCAAAGAAAGAAGAAAGCCTTGGCCGCTACATGGGATGATTCGGAGTCGGAATCCGAAGAGGAGCACGACGCCGCCAACATGTGCTTTATGGCACAAGGTGAGGAATCATCTAAGGTATGTCTAGAAACTTCCATTGATGATGATGATCTCACAATGGATGAACTTGCTCAATTTTTGAAGAATTGCAACATAGGTATGAGATTTCACAATCTCATAATAAAAATTAAAAAAGGAAAATGATGCTTTGAAAAATAAACTTGAAATTGTTTAAAAGAGAAAATGAGTTATCTACCTCTTTTGAAAAATTGAAAAATGATTTTGATAAGTATAAGGTAGCTAATAAAGGAAAAACCCCATGATTTCTAGTGATAAAAATGTTTTTGTTGAAATTCAAAAACGTGTTGATTCTTTAGATAAAACCTTAAAGAAATGTGCATTTGATTTTAACAAGCTTGCATCTAAATTTCCTAAGGGAGTAGCCCAAGGGAAACATGTTCATCATAAATATGCTACACATAAACATGCACACACACATCACCATGCTTTTATGTACAATAGTGGTAGAATTTACATTTGCACACATTGTGGCCACAAAGGCCATTTAGAAAATTTTGTTATGCTAAAAATATCTTAAGAATAAATTTGTTTGGGTTCGCCCCGGATCTAACCCCAAAGGACCCACTAAGATTTGGGTACCAAAGAGCCACCAAATTTAAATGATACAGGTATAGGTGGATCTTCTCCCTCCAAGACTTAGGAGGAGGTGGTGCCCGGATGGTAGATGCAACAAAGCTTAAAGAACACATCAAGATTGCATCGCTATCGTGGAGGCACCTAATTTTGGAGATTGCCGTAAATTGGTAACATCTCAATTTAAGAGTTTAAATTTTGTATATACAATTGTTATAGGATTGCTAGTTTAATTTTATGCCTCATTGATACATGATTAGTATAAACTTGCAACTCTATCATGATTGTATATGCCATGTCCAGTTTTTGATTTTTAGTCATGTATACATATGTATAGGATTGATAGTTTGCTTTTGTACTCTATTGATATATGCTTGTATAGAACTACTTTTCTATCATGATGTATATGTGCCTTGTAATAACTTTTATATCTTTTGTTTCATGCCTTGTTTATTGTATGTCCACATGTATAATTTATTATTTGTATACGTATACACATTATTTTCATAAATAAAAATAAACTTTTGTAAAATTTCCTAGTTAAGCAAATACCTTAAAGATGGCAATTGCGCACCTCAACTCATTCAAGAGGAATCAAGAGGATGAAGTTCAGAACCCGTCACTGGGTATTCGGCTTCAACATCTTTAAAATCTTTGTTTAAATATGAAAATTAAATTAAAAAAAGGGGATTGCATGAATTTTGATGTTGTAATAACTTAATGAAGATTTAAAACCTGTTGGTGTATTCCTATATGTTTAATATGTCATACTTATTTTAACTACAAATTTATTTAAATTTTTTGGGCCATTTGCTGTTAACAGTTTTCAGGCAAAGCCGGTCGACCGACCTATAAAGCCCCGGTCGACCGACTCTGCCTGAAGAAAATTTTTATTTTTTTCTCTGTTACCGGTCGACCGACCAGAATCCCGGTCGACCGATGCTAACCTGCAGCTCTCTCGGGATAAATCGGTCGACCGAGCCGGTCGACCGCTCTATTTTACAGAGCTCTCGGGTTGTTTCGGTCGACCGAACCGGTCGACCGATCGTCGCGAATTTTGCCCTATATCTGTCTTTTCTCTTCACTTTTTCTCTCTCTCTCTCTCTCTCCTCACTTCTCTCAGCGAACCGAAGACACCCATTTTCTCCCAAAATTTATTTCTCTCCAAACTCTCAACCAAATCCAAATCAATTAAAAACCCATCTCAATTTCCTCCTTCTACTTCCAGATCTTCGATTTCAGCACCTTCCATCCACCAGATTCGGAGAATTTCAAGATTTTCAGTCTAGGGTTTTGGATTCTCTCAGTTAAGGTAAAAATCCGATTTTTACTCTAATTTTTCATTTCTTGCTTTGGAATCTATTATCTATTGTCATCAATCTAGGTTTCTAAGCATCTAGATCGTGCCTTAAACTTGATTACACCTAAAAATCCAGTTTTTATTCATCATGCCTAAACGTTCCAGATCTGAGAAGGGAAAGGAAGTTGCACAACCTTCCTCCCAAGCTCCTAGACCCATTCGCCCCTTCATTAATGATCTTGCTGCTGATAGATACTCCCATCTCTCCAGTAGAAATATCAACTCAGGGAGATTTGTAGCTATTCAGGATTTTGAACATCTAGATATCCCTCAAATCTTGCAAAACAACAATTTAGTGGAATTCCTAACCATCAAGGAACAAGTTTACACCTCCCTTGTTCCTTACTTTTATGTCAATTTTGAATTCGATGGTAATCGGATCACATCTAGGGTTTTAGGTAGGAACATCGACATTTCTATAGGTCGATTTGCTAGGATTCTGCATCTCTCCACTGGTGGAGCAGATGTGTACTCACATGATTTGCATGACTTTGAATTTCCGGAGGGTGAATCTTCACTCACCGCCTCTACTCTAATCCACGGGAATGACAATCCCGGCTTGGTTAGAAACGAGGTTGTGAGTAGGTACACTCTTCAATCTCAAGTCCTTGCCAAGATTATTTTCTTCAACATTGTCCCCAAACATGGTGAGTATAGCCATGCTAGGGGTTGTGTACCCTTGATTATCTATTGCCTCCTTAAAGGCATTAAGGTAAACTTTCCTAGAGTCATAGCGTCTCATATGGGCTCTGATCAGATCCGTACTGCGGGTAGAAGCTTGCCCTACGGCATGCTTATTACCCATCTTCTTAGGGCCCTGACTTTGATCTCTCCGCTGAAACTCCTTCCAATCCCCTGACCCACATCAATGGAGTTGTCCTGAAGATGATGGAAGCTCAGCTGCGTAGACACGCTCTTGTGCAACCACATCTTCCTCCTGCTGGTCCTGGCATCTTCACACCAGGATCTTCTTCTTCTGCAGCACCTGCATTTCCTCCTGAGTTTCTGGCTCTTGTCTCTTCGGAGGTCCGCTCTCAGATCGAGGCACATCAGGCCTGGGTCGAGCAGCGCGACGCAGCTATTCGTGCTGAGTTGGATGCTCGTTCAGTTCAGGAAGCTGCTTTTCGGGCGGAGGTCCGAAACGACATGTCATATTTTGCTGACTCCATGAGATTCGTGGATGTTCAGTTTCAGGCACTTTTCTCAAAATTTGACATGCTCGTTCCTGACCGGACTCCGACAGCTTGTCGACTCCCAGCCACCGGTCCTCCATTTCCTCCCAGAGCTCGCTCTTCTGTTCCACCACCGGGCACCAGAGTAGATGGCATGGATCCAGAGGAGGTTGCTTCTTCAGAAGAAGGTGGTGATGATGACGGAGACGGCGATGACGGTGATGATGGTGCTGAGGAGTGACCTCCCCTTTTGATGATGTCAAAAAGGGAGAGAGTTATTTTGAGAGAGATATTTTGTAGTATTTGTAGTATTTGTGTTTTGGATATTTTGTGATGGACATGTAGTATTTGTTGTTGGGACATGTAGTATTTATTTTGCTTGGACATGTATTTTTTTTGTATGTGTTGTGGACATGGTTATCTTGTGTTTTATGTATCTCTTATTTATGTCATGTATGAACTCATTTCCTTCATCTATTCTATGACATGAGTATTTGGTATTATTTGTTGGCATGAAATATTGTGTTTATCATTTACATATGTTTTCCTATATATGCATGTGTTGAGGGGGAGCTTCATTTGAAGTCTCTACCCAAAATATGTTGTGATAACTACATATGTTTTGCCATCATCAAAAAGGGGGAGATTGTTGGCCCAAAGGCCATTATCCCAGTTATTTTGATGATAACAAAACATATTTAGTTATGTATTTAACATTTGTGTTTCAGAATATTTCAGGTTATTTAACAAGTTGTTTTTGACGGCTCCGCTAAAAGACTCACACATTTGGAGTTCGCCGCAATGAAATTCCCAAGCTATGCACAACTAGGATGCTTCGGGATCAAGATGATGATGTGAAGATCAAGACAAGATCAAGACATTGAAGAAAACAAGTTTGTATTTTTATTCTTATTTTAGAAATTTTGTCAAAGCTAGATATTAGAAGTAGAGCTATGGGATTATCACACACACACACCTCTTAGTTAGGTTCATGGCTTCAAAAAGATTTTCAAATTCCATTTCTAACTTAGTTCTAAAGAGAACATTTTTTGAAATAAGATTTTAGAAAAACAATAGTTTTGGAAAATCATTTATGGAAAAACAAGTTTTTATCAAAAGGATTTTTATCAAACTATTTAACATGATAGAAGTATGACATATGCTCATACTCTATGTTTTTACAAAGTTCCAAAATTTTACCCAAGACCCAAAACCAAAAAACCTAAAATTTCTGGTTCTGGAAGTTCTGTTTTTTCAGAACTCACAGTAACCGGTCGACCACGGCCCGGTCGACCGATGTGCACAATACTGTGCACGTCTATATCAGTCGACCGACCCGGTCGACCGATGTACACTTGCTTTCACAGGAGTTTTCGGTCGACCGACCCGGTCGACCGATGAACCCAAACGGTCATATTTTTGACCGTTGGCGGTCGACCGACCGGTCGACCGGACTCTGTCAAAAGTTCTGACAGATCCAACAGCTATTTTTTCTGGCTGATTCTCTTTGGGATTTGATTCCAACGAATCTCTTAGGATGTTTTTGACCCCTATAAATAGGAGGTCACTTCAGTTGATATGACTAACAATTTTAGAGCCATCAAGAATATTTTTACAAGAGATTTCTAAAGATTTCCAAGCTCTTCCTTTTAGACAAGATTTTCTCTCAAAAGCCAAAATTCCAATCACCATCTTGAAGCCTACATCTCTACTTCTCTCTAGCTTAGCACTACACAATCCCATATATCTACATCTACATATTTGGTTCTAGGATTGTGCTTAGTGAGCTTTTGTAAAGTGATCAAGTGTTGATCACTCTTTTCTTTACTTGAGTGAAGTTGTAGAGGCATCGGCCTCAAGGCGAGCTAGTGTGCTCAAGGTGGTGTTTGCGGCATCACGAGAGACGGACAAGTGTGTCCTTGTATTGTTGATCCAGTGGGATCCTCAATAGTGGAAATCCTCAAGTGTGAAGGCGGGGACGTAGAGCGTGGCTCGAACCTCGGAAACAACTCCTTGTGTTTGCGTTTGATCAAATCTCTCTAAACTCTATCTCTTTATTACTTGCACTTTATATTGTCTATTACTTGCAAGAATTTGTGTATTGTGCTAATTGTTAAGTTAATTTTTAAATTCCGTATTATTGCCATAATTCATATAGCCATCACCTATTCACCCCCCCTCTAGGTGATTTCAAATAAATCTTTATATATGTTTGTGCTTGAATGCCTATTTGTGCCCATTAGATGTACTAGTATAGTCTAGTTTTGATGATTCATACATTTTAACCTATATTCCTATTTTGGATATATTTTCTATGATCATGTGTTTTAACTTCATGTATATGTTCATCTTGTCCAAACTATCATTATACATATACATCCTGAGCCACGTGCCTTCATGCATATACCCTTGTGGACTCATTATGTTTAGGATATGTATGTATACTTTAGTTTGTACATGACATACATATGCCTGAAGTTAAATCGTTTGGATGAATTTCATTTTTAAGATGATTTCAATTGGTGATTTCACATGAATATCATGTTTTCAAGGAATTTCATATGAGCTTAATTGAATATTTTCATTTGATATGTGTCACATTATACTTGTACACTCACTTTGTTAGTTTACTCATGATTTGTTTTCATGAGACTATGATATGGGCTTTATGGACTTGAGTGTTTAGTGATCATGTGATTTACATGTGTTTCATGAAAAATAATTTTGTTTTATTCCTTACTTGAAGGATTTCGTACTAGTTTTAAAAGTTTTTCCTATAACTAGTTCGTATTCTTCACTATGGTAGAGATTTTCAAACATACTACATTTTCAAATCTATTTTTGAAAACCCTACCTTCAATGGGAGGATGGATGGAGATCATGTTCATGCATGCTTTATAATGAAAATCATTTAAAACTTGAACCATGATTGGGAGGTAGATAGTATGATGTATACACTTGATCTTTATTGTTATTTCAATTGGTATCATTAAATTCTTTCAATGGGTATCGATCTTGACATTTCTTGTATACTCATATGTGTTTGTATGTATGTTTGCTTTCTATTCCAAGAATATTAATTGTCTATGGTATCTATTTTTCATACATATATGTTTTATTTGTGCTTATTATATTCCTATATCTTTAAGCACAAAATCTTGTTTATGCTAAGCTTGAGCTTTAATTTTGTTTCTTGATTACTTTTAAATTGGTATCAAGCCTATGCATTATTTTAGTTGGTATTTCATAAAGGGGGAGAAAATTTAATTTTGTCTTTCAATTGATATTTGATTCCTACTCCCTTACTTTATGATTGAAAATTTCAAATTGGTATCATATGATTCAAAATGAAAAATATTTACAATTGGTATCAAAATTTTGTTAAGACATTCAAATTATTATGTTTAATTTCAATTGGTATCAAGATTTTCATGTGTTTTGTTTAAAATTGGTATCAATATTTTTGTTTGTTTCCTTTCAATTGGTATCAAGATACTATTCTTGACATATTTTCATTGGTACCTTAATTGATTGTCACCTCTAATTGACTTTGTTTTTGTTTTAGACAAAAGGGAAAATATTATTTTTTATCGATTCGTTGTTTCGAGCAAAAAGGGGAGAAAATTTATTGATTTGGTTTTGCTTTTACCCCTTATTGAGGATTGATTCTTTTATTAAAAAGAGAGAAGATTTTGTTTTATTTTGGTTTGTACCCCTTTGTTGATGATTGACAAAAAGGGGGAGAAGTATTTTGGTTTATATATGCATGTTTTGTTTGTTGCATATATTAAGTTTAATTTAGTTTAATTTTAATTGATATCTAGATCATGTTTTGTAATTGGTATCTAGAGTATGTTTTTGTTTTAAATATTTCATTGGTATCTAGAACCTTTTATTGTTTATATGCATTTCTATGCATTCATGTTAAGAGCCTTCATTGCATATTCATTATGTTTATTTGGTTATGCATGAGTTAAGGGGGAGCTTCTTGAAGCTTAACTTTAATCCATGCATATATAACTCCATGAGTTTTGTCATCATCAAAAAGGGGGAGATTGTTGGTGAAATACACCTAGAGGGGGGTGAATAGGTGTGAATGCTATCTAATGATCTTTTTAAACTTAAGTTAATATGAGTGATGCAACGATCTCTCAAAACACGACTAGGAGCCGAATACCCTTGCGAGGTTCTGAACTCCGTCCTCCCAATTCCCCTTGAATGGGTTAGAGGTGCGCAATGCAACCGTGTTGTATGAGATATGATCGAACAAGTAAAGAATGAAATGCTATGATGAAACACACACACAACCAATCCAAGCAACCAAGGATATAGCAATATCAAGCACACACAATCAAGCCAAGCATATAATAATGAATTTGCAATTATAAAGATGCAAGGCAACACAAGCAAGTATATATAAGTATGAAATGAATGAGGCTTGTAAGAAATGAATGCTTGCACAAATGTAAAGAGAGAGAGTTAGAGATATTGGACATCGCAAACACAAGGATATGATTCGAGGTTCGAGCCCCTAGCTCTACATCCCCGCCTACACCACCGTGTAGGATTTCCCAATCCACTATAGGAGTACCAAACTCCTCTCTCAACCTTACAAGCCCCGAGGCTATACAACACACAATCCACCTCTACCGAAGAGGGATACGGCCCGTAGCCAAATACAACAACCACCTCTACCTAAGAGGCTCACAAACCAATCACAATACCACTCCGATCACCTCTACCGAAGAGGGATTCACAAAAGCAAGGAGGGTTTACAACAAGTGGTTCCACAACCACAAACTCTCTTTTCTTTCTCTTTTCTTCTTTTCCACAAAAACAAAGATCCTAATAGTTTAGGATAGAAGATAGCTCAAGTGTGGAAACTAGGTGTTTTGGAAAACAAGCAACAAAAAAAACACTTGGGAATTTCTTGTAAAATAGAGAATGAATGCCATACAAAAATCCCAAATTCCAATTTCTTTGATTTTTCCAAAACCCAAATCAATAAAAGATGAGAAGTTAAAAGCACTAAAACTCTTTTTAAAACTCTTTTAAACTCTGCTGAAAAACCAGAAATTTTTTCTCTTAAAACCTTAGCCAAAATCCCCAAAGAGATGGAGTTTATATAGGCCAAACAGAAAACTAGCCGTTAGGCTGATGTGGCAATTTTGACAGCCACCGGTCGACCGGCCCGGTCGACCGCCAACGGTCGAAAATATGACCGTGGGGGCTCCGGTCGACTGCCAGTCGACCGACCAAAAGGAGGAAACCCAGTTTCCTTCTATCGGTCGACCGACCCAGTCGACCGAAAAGATACAGAGAGCAAACTCTCTATATCGGTCGACTGGGTCCGTGACCCGGTCGACCGACGGACATGCACAGCCTGTGCATATCCGGACACAGCAGCCGGTCGACTGTCCCGGTCGACCGGTCTGCCTGAAATACAGTTTTTCTGGGCAGATTTTTGAGATAGAAAATTTGTAAAAAATCTTTTAACACTTCTAAAAAATCCACAAAAATATGTTTTATCATTTTTACTTGAAAACTAAACTTGTGATAAAAATTTCAAGACATATATCAATCATATCAATTCATTTTTGTGTCTTGCCAATTTTATCATAAGTAAAACTTGTATTTTTATCAAACTAGATTTTTCCAAAAACATGAATAGGAATGTCAAAATAAGTTTGTCTATAAGTTAGCATGTATGTATAACTAGAAAACATCTACTATACATATAAATCATGAAAACTTTTTGATCCACTATTCATAAAATCACACATTAAAACATAAAACGTGTGTGTTTGTGCACTTGAGCATATCAACTAAACTAAGCTTACAAATGGATCTAAAACACACTAAACTAAACTAGGATACCTAAGTCTTCTCTTGATGATCTCCATCTTCAAGTAGACTTGCTCCCAAACGCGATCCACCGAGTGCAAAGGTATGATCTTTAAGCTTTGGCACCGAATCACCATGATAAGCTTCCAAACACCTTGTTGAAGCTAATCACCAACACTAATATCCTGCTAATGATCTGAAACTTAGAAACACATGAATATTAGTAAATATAACTACATGAGTTGATCATCATCAAACTAGAGTGGAAGGCCATTGGGCCAACAATCTCCCCCTTTTTGATGATGACAAAACTCATGGAGTTATATATGCATGGATTAAAGTTAAGCTTCAAAGAAGCTCCCCCTAACTCATGCATAAATAAAATAAAAAATATTAAACAATATAAACATGTTATAGCTCTAGATACCAATGAAGTAAGACAAACTCTAAGCTCTAGATACCAATAACATAAACAACACACATTCTTAATAAAACTTATTAAAACAAATACATGCATATAAAGCCAAAAGCCAAATTCTTCTCCCCTTTTTGTCAATCATCAATAAAGGGGTAAAATTATAAAACAAATTATTCTCCCCCTTTTTGTTCTAAATCAAGAACCAATAAAGGGTTAAACATCAAAACATTGATATCAATTAAAAATATGTCAATGAAGTGCATCTAGATACCAATAGAAATTCAACATGGATCAATAAATCGTATGTGAGATAGACATTCATGAAGAGGAAGACGTTAAGTTAGCTTCCCTACATATATGAATTACATGAAGAAAGGAAGACAAGCCCTAATTCACATAACACAAAATACGTAATGCATAAAAAGAGATGTGAAGCTCTCCTTACACACGTGTATCTCATAAAGAAGAGTTGTCAAGCTCCTCAATATAGGATACACTCAACATGAATCTATACACATATAGGCAATGTAAGTCAAACTATTGAAACTTTCATAAAAACAAAATTTTGAAATACCAATTAAAAATACTCAACATAAACATCTTGACATCATTAAGAGAATATGTTCTTTTAAACACCTGATACCAATTTGAAAACTTTGAGATCAATAATGTTAAAATATAGTTTCAATTTTAACATAAAGCAAGGAGTGAGAGTCAAATCCCAATTGAAAAGACAACATCAAATTTTCTCCCCCTTTATGAAAATACCAACTAAAATAATGCATAGTCTGATACCAATTTAAAGTAATCAATTTAAACACAATTGAAACTCAAGCACTAGCATAAACAAAATATATGTATGAAAATTAGATACCAATTGACATTGATATTCTTGAAAGAGTAAGCATACATATACAAAACTTATATGAGTATACAAGAAGATCAAAATTGACACCAATTGAAAGAGTTCAATGATACCATTGAAATACAAGCATGGTATATCTCATATTACAAAGAAGAATTCGAACTGTTTTAAAAATGGAAAGTTTGTAAACTAGTACGAAATCCTTCAAGCAAGGAATAAAACAAGATTATTTTCATAGAAATGAAAAATCACTAATAATCATTCACTCTAATCAATAAAGCATAACTCATGAGAAACAAAACATGAGTAAGGTAGTAATTACGAGTGTATAACTAACATGTGAAAATCAATTATGAAAAATATTTCATTAAGCTCTTTTAATTCCTTTTAACACATAATACTTATCTAAAACAAAAGATCATAGAACTACTTAATCTTTAGGCATATGTATGTCTAGTATAAACTAAGGTATACATACATATCCAAAATACAAACGAGTCCACAAAGTTATATGCATGAAGGCACGTGGCTCAAAAAGAATGTATATGTATAGGATTAGTTTGAACTAGATGGACATATACATGAAGTAAAACTTAAATATGAAAACACGAAAAACCAATTTTCATTAACTAATTTCATTTCAAGTATATGTATAAATTGTCAACACAATAAGTATACATACATATCCTAAACACAATTGAGTCCATATATAAGGATTTGCATGAAGGGCAAAAGACTCAAGGATTATACATGTATATCTTAATGTTTTGGCAAAATAAACATATACACGAAATTAAAATCTCAATATAAATTAAAAAAATGAATACAAGTCTAAAAATATAATGAATCATCAAACTAGATACTAATACTCATACAACTAATGGGAACAAATAAGCATTCAACCAATCATATTATAGAGTTTATTTGTGTCCCACTATATGTATAGGTATATAACTAGTCTTAATGAAGACTAATACTTAAACAAGTAATCAAATCATTAAGCACAAGACAAACACGAATATCATTTTGTTAAAACAAAACACATAAATTCATCAAATTCTTTTATTTTGTGAACCAACTTCTAGGTATATGTATGATCCATCCAAATCTAACAATATGCATACATATCCCAACCATAAACGAGTCTATTAAAAATATTTGCATGAAGGCAAAAGACTCATGGGTATAACATGTATATTTATTAGGTTTGAATTTAAATACATATACATGAAGTAGAATCATAAAAATAGGTATGACACGTATAAATAAAGGAATCATCAAAACTAGCCTATACTTGTGCACATAGTGGGTACAAATGAGCATGAAGGGCAAAACATATATAAGTCAATTTGTTCTCACTAAGTGTACATGTATACATGCAAGTTTTGATAAAATCTACATTTAAACATGTATATACCACATGAAGCACAAAACACATATAAAACAACATGATACAACTAAAAACATGAAACAAACGTTCATATGATCAATATGTATATGCATATGCGTTAGATCTAGGATATACATATTAGATCAAAAGTGAGATCACACAAATATAAATCTAATTGAGCATGGGTGTCTCTAAACAACTAAGCATGTATATCACTAATCTAATGAACATGATATAACATAGTGAACATTAAACAATGACATGCTATAAAACAATGATTATGAACATGTAAACATAATAGGAGTTAGGAATTGTTACCAAAGCCTTAGAAGGCAACTTTCCTTGTCTCCAAAACATGGTGGTCCTTTCCACCAAATCTTCTCCCTTGAAAGTGATGCATCCAAAAAGTATTCTTTAAGCATGGAAACACATCCACTCCAAGGTGCCAACACTCTCACGTCATGTGAGAGCCCTCACCTACATCAAAAATTGGAGGGGTTGGTCTTTGGTACCCATTGTCTTTTGGGTCCATGGGGGTTAGTCCCTTCTCTAACCAAACATATTTCTTTGCTAAATTTGGAGTATGTAATCTATCATAGCAAAATTTAGCAAGATGGCCTTTTCGACCACAATGTGTACAGTGTACACATGAGCATACATAGTGTTAGGATGGTGTCCCGTGAGGAGCATGTGTATGCCGTGGAGGGTGTGCATGCATGAAAGGTGGAACTGTTTCTTTCGAAGCAAAGTTTTCCAACCGTGTATGATTCATAGACATTGGCTCATAGTGGAGCCCAAACAATCTACCTTCTTCTTAAGCATGGATATATCATTGTTAATCCTAGAAGAAGAGGTACATACATTAGGTAGACTAGATGATGAGGCTACACTAGCATGGCAAACATGTGTATCAATTTTATTTTTCAAAGAATTATTTTTATTTAAACAAA